>CAMOHE010000296.1:0-51890 GCA_946598075.1 Artocarpus hirsutus
AGTGGCAAACCGGCACATTCTTTTGCAAGAGACTTTGCGATATTTTCAATCTCAGGAGTGAGTGTCGTGCCAGCTCCAAGTTTCTTCTTGAATAATGTCCACGCTTCTTCCTTAGAAAGTGGCTCTACTGTAATTTTTGTATGACAACCCATCCTATGACACACTTCCTCAGATCGTGTTGTTAAAATCAACTTACATCTAACTCCATTTACGATTCCTACACTCTCTGGAGGAAAGACATCCCATAGGTCATCCAAAATGAGCACACAATTATTTCTTCTCCTCAACGCCACGGCTAGTATTGCCGCCCTTTTTCTCTCGTCATCTGTGGATTTAAGATCTGCATGCAAAAGTCTCGCAATATCATTCTGCAACTTGTGAATGCTAAAGTTTTGAGACACAGTAATCCAAAAAACAGATGTGTCTAGACGAGTCAAAAGCTCGTTATGGATATGTGTTGTAAGGGTAGTTTTTCCAACTCCCCCCATTCCGTATATGCCAACGGATAAGATGTTATCATCATTTAACCATTCCCGAATCATATTCTTCTTGTCCTGAAACTTTTGGCCTACTAGTTCCGTTGTTGGCAATGCAAAACCTTGACTGTCCCGGTCTTCAAATGTGACTCCTCTGGGAAATACACCACCTTGGATAAGTTCCTTTACGTCTTCTGTGATCTTATCTACAGTGTTCTGCAATTGCAAGGGAATATTATACATTCTTCCTTCTTCCACTTGTTGCTCTAATTGTGCTACTCGCTCCTTCATCGCTCCAACACTAGACAACCAGTTATCTACCGACTTCCTCCGTTTCTTCATCAACAATGACTCTGAGAAGTTCAACTCGGCATTAACGTCTTCTTCTCTACTTTCAAGATCAACCATTTTTCTTTTCAGCCTAACCATCTTGGTATTCAGGCTCTCAAAATTTAGGACTTGCTTCGCAAGGTTCATCATCTGTGTGTTTTTTATTTCCTTTCTTCTTGGCGGATTAGGTACCTAACAGAACAAGCACGTAAAAATAGATAATTAATTATCTGTTTCCCTAGATATCTAATTTCTATGAAGATAGCTTTGGTGAGGTTGAAAGAAACATTTATATGAACCGACCTCAGTAATTTGTTTATAGCTAACAATTACCGTAATTTATAGTTTATTCTTAGAACTAATTAAGTAGAAAATTACATACAAAGCGGCAAGGAGAAACCAAAAGTCCGTGCGAAAAGAATCAAAAAAATAGGACAATTTAAGATTCAGATCTTTAAAATAATAATATTAATAACATTATAATAATTATAAAAATAATAATAATAATAATAATAATGACAATTGTGCAAAACTGTGCCTATCAGTAGTTTTTTTTTCCCCTTGCCACTCCAAAAAGTTCCCTAAAAAAATTATTAACATTTCCAGTATAATTAAAGCTCGGCAAGGGTGCAGGCATTATTTTAGCATTGCTTTTTTGGGTTTAGAAAGATGTTTTTAAAACTTTATGCTAACTATAAGTTTAAAACTTTGTGATTCAAACAGTAATTTTAAACTAACGTTTAAAATGTAAAAGTTTAAAACTAGAATAAAGCATCTCATTAAAATTAAAACAAGAACTAGTGTTTGAAACTATGGTTTATGAAAGAAAAACAAAAATAAGAATGATTTTTACTATAGAAAATGGTTCAAACCATGTAAGCTTGAGGAGGCAAAGTTTAGATTTTGATAGTTTTGATTAGTTTAAAATGCTTCCATGATTTGAACATACCTCAATTATACTTTACCAAATTCGTTTACATCGCTTGTATGGTTCAAATCACTCTAAACTCAATCACCAAATGCCAACTAATTGTAGTAAATGAAAATATTCATAGAAAACAATAAATTATGGTGTAAATAATTTATTCATATCTTTATTTATGCTGTAAATAATTCTTATCTATACAATAAATAGATTGAAGGAGCAAACAATTTATTTACCCCTTGCTTATAGTGTGATTTATTTGTGGCATGAATAGTTATTATTTTTGCAATAAGTATTTACATCGTAAATCTGTTATTTACTATAAATATTTTTGAAACCTAATATTTACTTCAAAAAGTTGATATTTTCCTCATTCTTCTTAAAATTTATAAATTGTTTTAATTTAGTTTAGTTTCATGTGCTTTTCTCTAATTTTTTAGGCAATATTTTTTTCTCAATTTAATTTACGAGATAATTTCAGCTTCTTTGTTTTACTAATTTTAACAATAATTAGAGCTTTTGTAGTAAAAACTGACAATATGAGTTTACACCAAAAAATCAGGTTTTTTTTATTGAATATTATGTTTTATTATAAAAATATCCTTTTTAAAATATGCATTTGTGTCATGTGCATTTTCCATCAATAAGTTGACAGATTATTAACTGACGGACCATTTGTATGAATTTTTGAAACATCAGGGTAGTATAACGTCTAAAAGTACAATTCAGGGATCAATTACAGACAAAAGTGTATTCTTTAAGGGTCATTTATGTAAATAACCCTTATTTTTACTTTCAAATTCTATGTTGTAGGTAAGATAGTGTGGTTTTACAGTACAGTACAAGTAGAATATGACTGTGTTTATTTGGAAAAATTAGAAACATAATTTATAGCTAGTACTTACATATGGTATAGTTTGTCAAAATGTTGATTTAGTGGGTTTAAACAAAAAAAAAAAAGAGTTTGAACTATAATTTACAATTTGAACTGTGAATGGACCAAACAATAGTTTTTAATTGGAATTGGAAAAAACAGTTGGAACTGAAGAAAAAAAAAGTCCGAAAGAACTCTCCCAATTAGGTTGTACTTGTGTTGACTTTCAAAAGCTTGAACTAATATGAAATTGAGACAACCACATTCTTTAACAAATTCTGAAGTAGAATTAGAGAGAATAATCCATTTGATTTTGGTGAAAAACTAGAGAAAAGCACTGAGTGATGTTAATATCCCATCTAAATCTAGATGCAGCCCTACTAATTTAAAAACTTATTTATTTCTTCAATGTGAGGACACTCGAGTAACAAAATTTATAACAGCACTTTAGCCGCTTCTTTTTTCCCCTTCTATAATTTTAGGCATCTCTTGTTTATTTATATTTGCAGAACTTTGCTGTACTAATTAAGTGTTTGAAAAGTGTAGTTAGAATCAATTTTGATTAAAAAAATTATAACATGTGATAGTTTTATATTGTAGTAATTTTTGTCTTTTTACTGTAGCTACTGAGAGCTTTACACTGTTTGTTAGTTGAACCAATTGGTTGTAACCGAGAGCAACCTAACACATAATCACAATTATTTGGTAAGTTAGTCACTCCACTCATTAAGAAATTCGGGTGACAGTTATGTGACTCACCGTTGAGATGAGAACCAGGCAATGATAATTATTAAATTGCATTCCTATAACGTCTGCTCAACTAGCAATGCTCTCTTGTACAGCAAAGATAAATCACTTATGCATGCTTTATAAGAAATCGGACTTGAAAGCTGAGGGAAAAGGATTCGACCTCTGGTGGATGTTTGAATGTGTGTGTGAAAATCCAGATAAGAGAGATGGAAATAAGAAATCAAACCAACGCAGGCCCAGGTCAACGTCAAAAGTAAGAAATAGTTGCCTGTTGTGTAGTATTTGAAGGAACAGTCATCTCAAACGGTGAAGACTAAGAAGCAATAATCTGAGAAATGAGCCTTGGGTGTGTGAGTAAATGTGTAACACCCAAGATTTCTTATAAGTGATTAATGAGAAATAATCTGGGAAATGAGCTTTTGACAGTCAGCAATCTTATAATGGAAAATCAAACTGTTCGTTTGAGTTTCTTAGCTCTAATACCATGAGGGAATACGAACAATCTAAAAACTTCTTCCGTCTTAAAAAATTAATCCATTAAGTAGAGTAGCCCGATATAAATTGCCGTTTGTTGTTATATTTTAAGGATGTGGTCTTAAGGGTTTTATTTTTCTACAATGGAAGTTAAGAAGAATATGGTCTATTTCCTCAATCCAAATGTTCAAATTGATCGTTTCAATGGAACTAATTTTACCGCTAGAAGGAAAAATTGTTTTTCCCTCTTACCATTTTCAAAATGAACTATATTTTCAATCCTAAGTTGAAGCTTCTTCCGGAATCAAAGTATGATGATTCCAATGAAGTCAAGGATGCTAGGAAGAAGCGTAAAGATGACGAAGTTATATGTTGGGGTCACATTCTCAACACACTTTCCAATAGGCTCTACGATCTCTACAACTCAATACAATCTGTAGTGGAAATTTGTCATGATTGATTCAAAGTCCGTTCTTTATCAAATACATGAGTTGTAAGTCATTGTTACTAAACTTTGAGAATTAAGAGCAGAGATTTCTAAATTGTTCCAAGTGGGGGCCATTATTACTAAATTATCCCAGAGTTAGAACAATTATAGAAAAAAAAAATTCTTTCATAGAAGAGGTGACATAACTTTGGAGGAATTACAAAAACACTTAAGGATCAATGAGGATAATAAGTCTCGTGATCCCAAAGGTAAACTTTTGGATTCCTTTAAGGTAAAAGTTGTCGAGGCTAGTAAATCTCAAAAGCACTTCAAAGTCAATAATGACAAGAAGTTCAAGAAATACGATAATGGCCAGACATAGTTTTTCCAACAAGGCTATTATCATCAAAGACAAATGCAGAGAGATTTATGCAATGGTCTTAGAGATGCAAATTGGCATGAATATTGAAACCAATATGGCTACTATAAAGTCCTCCAATTGGCGGCTTGTTTTAGGCGCTATCGTTTACGTTTGCAATGATAAGAAATTATTTTTATTATATGCAGTGGAAAAAGAAGGATAAACGGTTCTCATGGGAATCATGATGCAATAGTGGCTGCCAAAAAAGGAGTGGTTGAGATTAACTTTATTTTCAAGAAGAAAGTGACTTTGAATAATATCTTTCATATTTTGGTTATTAGGAAGAATCTTGCATTTGCTAGTCTTACATGTTAAAAAAGGACTTAAAATTGTACTTGAGGGCAACACTTTTATTATATCAAAGAATGGAGCCTTTGCGTGAAAGGAACGTTCATGTGATGGTATGTACAAATTTAATACTAATAATAATTAAGTCAAGAATTTTAGTTATATTGTTGACTCTTTTGATATTTGGCATGCTTGTTTAGCACACTTAAATTTTATATCTTTAAAATACATGTCAAGACATAGTTTGATTAATTCCAAGGATGAAAAACATGATAAGTGTGAATTTTTCATACAAGCTACAAAGATGACCAAGAAATAGTTTCCTAAAGCCAAACTTAATGCTCAATTGTTAGATTTAATTCACACGATATTTGTGAGTATAATGAAATTTTGACTAGAGGAGAAAAGAGATACTTTAATACTATTATTGATGGTTATGCTAGATACACATATATGTATTTGATTAGATTAAAGGATGAAGCCTTTGAGAAGTTTAAACTTTTCAAGACTAAAGTTGAGAACCAAAAAAGAAAGAAAAATTAAAATGGTTCAAAGTGATAGAGGTGGTGAATATTTTTCTAATGAGTTTGATGCATTCTATCAAGAGCATGGAATAATCACTAAAAGTCAGCCCTTTTACTTTCAAACAAAATGGTTTGGCTAAAAGAAAAAATAGGATTTTCACGGATATGATTAACTTTATGCTTCTAAATGCTAGATTACTACATAATTTATACGGCCAGTACTACTTACTGCATGTCATGTTCATAATAGGATTACTTATAAGATATCACATGTTTCTCCTATGAAATATGGACAGGAAAAAATGCAAACTTGATGTATTTAAAGGTGTAGGGCTTATTATTAGTCTTTGATAGAGTGTATGGCCATATATCATTAAAGTTAGATGCTAGAAGAATCAAATATGTTTTGTGAGGTATGCTGAAAATTCTAAGGCATATAGATTGTTGAATTTGATTCTAATGTAATTATGGAATCAAGAGATATTGAATTTATTGAATATAAATTTAGTATTGATTCCACCAATGAATTTGAATCTAATGTTGATCAATTTAGCTCCTAATACCTCCGTCTGTGATATCTTTTTAACTGAAGAAAAGTCAACATGAAAGTAAAGAAATAATGAAGCCATGTCTTCTAGAGATGCCTTCTCTGGGAGATTGGTTGTCAATAATGAAATGTATTTTGTAATGTCTAATCAAACTTAGATCTTAGTTGATCTTCCTCTAAGATTAAAACGAATAAGCAACAAATAGATGTTTAAAAGAAATTACAACCCGATGGGTCTATACAAACTTTTAAGGCTAGATTGGTAGCCAGTTGTTTCAAACAGAAATGTGTTGTAAACCACTTCGATACGCATGCTCCAGTATCTAGATTTACATCTATTAGAGTGCTATTTGTAATTACTTCGATTTACAATTTTTATGTGTACCAAATATATATAAATGCAACTTTTCTAAATGGTGATCTTGATGATGAAATCTATATGGAAAAACTCAAGGAGTTTGTATTGTTTGTAAATGAAAAAAAATTGCAAGCTAAACAAGTGGCTTTATTGTTTAAAGCAAGCACCGAAACGGTGACATGAGAAATTTGATTCAGTTATTTTGTCTCATGGTTTTAAACATAATAATATTATAAATGCATATATTCTAGATTTATAAATGATTTTTGGAGTAATTATATGTTTGTATGTTGAAAAGTTGCTTATCTTTGGGACAAAACATGTATGGGGTAAATGACACTAAGAAGTATCTGGTTTCATAATTTAAGATAAAAGATCTTGACGAGGTAGATGTAATATTAGATGTGAAAATGAAGAAGCATAGCAGGGTTATTCGTAGTGCCAACCTTATTATATTGAGAAAGTACTTCTTAAATTCAAGTTTGAAATTTAAAGAAGCTAATACTGTATTTGATTCTAGTATTTAATTACTAGACAATTCTGGCAGAGTGGTAGCACAGTTAGAATATGCTAGTGCAATTGGTATCTTGATATAGACAATGCGTTACACAAAGCTAGATATTACTTTTGCAGTGTGCAAAAAATCTCAAGGTTCACAAGTAACTTGAGTGTTAAACACTGAAATGCAATTGGAAAGATACTTAATTATCTTAAAAGAACTATTAATTTATGTTTCTTTTACAATTATTATCCTACGGTGCTAGAAGGGTACTAAGATCCTAGTTAAATAACCAATGCAAGTGATAATAAGTCCAAGACTAATTCGATTTTCACAATTGTAGGAGGGGCCATGTCTTGGGCTCCTAAGAAACAAACATGCATAACTCACTCAATAATGGAGTCTGAGTTTATAGCACTTGCCGCTGTAGTTAAAAAAGTGAAATGACTGAGAAATTTATTGTTTGATATTGAGTTGTGGCCACAACTAGTGCCATCGATGTCTTTGTACTATGATAGTAAAGCTACATTGTTGTAACGCCCCTGAATTTTAAAGTGAGGTTAGTTATGTTAAGCTTAATTATTAAGTGTGCCTGTGTAAAATTTTGTCTTTAATTTTAGTTATTTGGAGATTTTATTGTATTTGTTATATTTAAAGTTTGATTTTTGGTTTAAAAATATAAAATGATATTTTTATCCCATATTTCTCTCTTATTTACGAAAATGCCCTTAAGGCTTTTCTTTTCTTTTTCTTATTTCTTTTTCCCTTGCTTTTCCTTTTCATTTTCACGCCCAGCCTCTCTCTCTCTCGTCTTTCTCTTTCTCTAATTCCCGTCTCTCCTTCTCTCCATTTTCTTTGCAAAATTTCATTCTCAAGCTTTAAACTCATTGATTTGAAGTTAAGAGACGGAGATTCAAGCTAGCAATCCTCTTCAAAAACATTGATTTGAGGTTAGCTCTCTCTCTCCAAAATTTTGATTTTTGTTTTGAATTTTTATGCATTTTGCAATCCGAGCTTCATTGAACTTAGATAATATTTAATGTGAGCTTATAGGACGTATTTTACTATGAATCTATGTTTTATTTGAATAAAAATTAGTTTAATCAAATTTTTACATTTTTCTTAGATTTTCAAATTTATTGTGAAATTCAGTTTAAATTTGGGAAAAATGATTTAAATTTGTCCTATTATGATTTTCTATGCTTTTTATATGATTTTCATAATCTGGGAATTGAAAAACAGGTTTTAATTTGAGATTTGGAGCTTGGGGAGGTCGAGACTCGAAGTCTCGGGTCCCCTGATTTTGTCAGTTCGGCAGGCCGGATTCATCCGACCGGCAGTCCGAACCTGGGAATGTTCGGCCGATCGAACTTGGACTTCCGGCGGGCCGAACCAGAGAAACCGGCAGGCCGACTGTGGACTTGAAAAATTATATTTTTCTTCTAGTCTTCAATGTTTAATGATTTTGAAATGTTTCAAAAAGGATTATGATCTTGGGTTATGATTATTTGAGTCAAAGGGGCACACTGATAATTAAACTGACATAATGATAATTGTTGAATATGATTTTTTATTTTAAATGCAGTTTTTAAGGTTTTAAACGTATACGGAGCATACGTTGGATTTTATTTGCAGCTTACGTTATTGGATTTCCAATGAGGTAGGATATTTTCATCCCTTCCTTTGGTAGCCTTTTTAAATTGTTTTGGCCGAAATTTACTTCTCAAATATTTCCCTCTAATATTGATTTCTGTCATTAATTTTGAAGAATTGTGTTTTAATATTTATTTTGGATTTTCAAAACCCGTACGGTGACGTTTTGTCAAAGACTTGTTCAAGTAAGATTTATCAATCTTTATAAATAATTTTTGAGACTTGATTTAGTAAATATGATTTGTGAATGATATTTGAAAATAACTTGTTTTCAACTAATCATCCTACTGAGCCTTCTGCTCACGTTTCTTATTTTTAAATATCCCCTTCCAGGTTTTAAAGAGGGAGGAAGGTCCCAGGATCGAAACCTGGCTCTTGGGATTGAAATGGTATTTTCTATATAACTGTGGTATGACACGTGTACTGTACGACTTGTCCCAATGTCGCTATTGATGTCACTTTCGTCCTTGTGAGTCCCATCGCGTTATTTATTTCAAGGACGATTTTTTGTATTTTTGTATCATTATTATTGTTGATGTTATTTGTATTTTATTTACCTACTCACCTTCGTGGCTGGCTTCCACGTGATGGTAAATGAGGATGAGATCTTGGCTCCACCTTCGTGGCATTCACGTGATGGTGACTGCCGATGATATCATTTATTTTTTTGTGATATTTATTTTAATGAGAAATCTACTTAATTTACTTATTTTAGACATGTATGTATTTATTTTTCTGTCTATTTACATTAATTTTTATTTTATTTACCTAAAACTATTGACCCCCTCCTTGGGTCATCACAGCTCTTGTCCATTGACCTTGAACCCATTTGGTTGTTCCATATAAATGGACTCATCTAGATAGCCATTTAGAAAAGCCGTCTTGATATCCATCTGTCAAATCTCATAATCAAAAGTGGGAACTATGGACAAGAGAATCTGGATGGACTAAAGCATGGCTACAGGTGAAAAGGTCTATATAAATGGTCTCATCAAGATAACCATTTAAAAAAGCCGTCTTGACATCCATTTGTCAAATCTCGTAATCAAAAGCGGGAGCTATGGATAAGAGAATCCAGATGGACTTAAGCATGGCTACTGGCAAAAAGGTTTCCTCGTAATCGATTCCTTCCTTTTGCGTGTAACCCTTAACTACTAGTCTAGCCTTAAAGGTTTTGACTTTTCTATCCACTCCTCTTTTTCTCTTGTAGATCCACTTACACCATATGGGTTTTAACCCCTCGGGAAGATCCACAAGCTCCTAGACCTGATTAGTCTCCATAGACTTCATGTCTGTGTTCATGGCCTTTGTCTAGAGTTTCGAATCAACATCCTTTATAGGCTTTGCGTAATTATAAGGATCCTTGTCATGTTCATCCAGTTTAGCCAAAAAGGCCTGAACATGTACCTCTCGGGTTGACGCCCGATCCTCCCACTACACTAAAGCTCCCTAGGTTGTTGTTCGGGTTTGTTTGGTCTTTCTATATTAATTGAAATGGTTTCATTCAGAACCTCCGAAGTGATTGGATCACTCCTTAGCTCCTCAAGCACCACATCCATGTAACTCTCCTCAAGGAAAGTTACATTTGTTGAAACTATGACTTTATTTTCCTTTAGGTTATAGAAATAACCCCTTTAGTCCCTCTTGGATATCCTATAAACATGCAAACTTTCAAATGTGCTTCCAACTTATTCACATCCTTAAATAGGACATGAGCCGGACATCCCCATATGCAAATATGGTTTAAGGATATTTTCCTGCCCGTCCACAACTCGTGAGGAGTTTTAGGGATCAATTTTGAAGGCACATTGTTCAAAAGATAACATGCGGTTTGTACTACATATTCCCAAAAGGATAAAGGCAATGATGAATAACTCATCATAGACCTTACCATGTCCAATAAAGTCCTATTTATTCTATCCGCTATGCCATTCTGCTGCGGAGTGCCCGGCACAGTCAACTGGGATAAAATCTCATTCCCAAATAAGTGTCCCAAGAACTCATCAGAAAGGTATTCTCCACCTCGATTGGATCGAAGTCCCTTTATGGGTCTACCCAATTGTTTTTCCACTTCAGACTAACACTCCCTAAACTTGTCATAAGTTTTTGTGGTGCATCAAGTACACATACCCATACCTTGAGTAATCGTCAATAAAAGTGACGAAGTACTCATAGCCTCCTCGTGCCCGGATGTTCATCGGTCCGCAAACATCACTATGCATAAGTTCCAAAACCCCTTCGGCCCTATTGCCCTTAGACCTGAATAGTCTTTTGGTCATTTTACCCTCCAAACAAGATTCACATTGAGGTATAGATTCCACCTTTAAGTGTCTTAAAGATCCATCCCTTACTATCCTTTGAATCCTATTCTAGTTAATATGACCAAGGCGCAAACGCCAAAGAAAAGTATTATTAGAGTAAGAAGTTTTAATTCTTTTAGAGTCGTTATCATTTATCTCAACATTAAGTAGTAAGTCCATATTAGGTTTGATAAAATATAGATTATTTTGCATCCATCCAGAACAGATAAAAGATTTGTTTTTATGAATGACCACTTTATTATTAAAAGAAACCAAATAAGAGTCTTTAAATAAACAAGTTACAGAAATTAAATTCTTTTTAAATTTAGGAACATACAAAACAATCTCGTAAAATTAAATTCCTATAATTATAAAAATAAAGATGGACGTCTCCTATTGTTTCTGCTAAGATCAAGGATCCATCGCCCATCCGAAGCGTGAAGTCTTCATAAAGCAGACTTCTTGTTTCTTTGAACACTGTAGAGAAACACAAACATGATTAGTTGCACTAGAATCTATGACCCAAATGTCACTAGATTCCTCAACCAAACAAGTTTCTAAATACAGAAGATCACACCTACCTCCTTTGGAAAGGAAGTCCTTACAATGCTTCTTGACGTACCCAACCTTCCCGCAGAAGAAGCACTTAAGCTTCTTCGGGTTCTTCTTCTTCTTCTTCTTGCTCTTGTTATTAGCAGGAACAGAAGACTTCCAGTTTTTGGCCCATTGTTTATTTCCATTCGTAGAATTGGGATTGGAACTAGAAGCAGCCTCCAAATTGGCCTCTCCACCCGCAGGAGACTCCCTGATTAGCAGTTCAAACTCTTGTAACTGTTTCATTAATTCTATTAAGGTCATATCCGGTTTATTGCTTAAATTAAATGTAGCTCTAAATAGAATAAATTCCTTCGATAGAGTCTCAAAGACCATAGTCATTTGAGTTTCAGCATCGATGTTGGCTCCATTGGTTTGTGCGTCAGTAAGGTAACCCATGACCAACATCATGTGCTCCTTTATAGACGTCCCCGGCCTCTGTTTACAGTTTAAGAGTTTCCGAAGCAACTCTTGCCGCTTTGTTAGGGCCTGGCCTCCAAACATGTCTTGAAGATTATCTAAGATTTGCTTCGTAGTCTCATGATCTTCATGTTGAGCCTGAAGCATGTTATTCATGCTGGCCATAACATAACAGCGGGCCTGATCGTTTGCATCTTTTCAGTGATCGTACGCTTGGAATCGCTCATTAGTGGAGTCTCCCATAGGCTCAGGAGGACATGGGGTTGTCAGCATAAATTTCAGTTTCTCAAAGGAGAGGACGATATCCAGGCTCCATTTTCAATCATTATAATTCTCTCCGGTTAATTGGTTTTTGTCAAGTATCAAAGATAAAGCGTTTTTAGACATTTTTAATCTACAATAAAGAATCAGATACCAAACATAAGCAAACATTTCATAATAATTTAGTAAGATAACACAATTATGTAAAAACATACAAATGTGTTTATGTGTAAAAACCTTGAAAATATCACAACCTTACAATGATAATTCCCAACTCAGAATTCAACAAGCTCTTAGGGGACTCATGCCAAATTCAATCAAGAACATAGATCCCCTCTTGATTAATATATGCCATCCAGGACCCGTATGATCCAGCATATATTAATAATGGTTTCTTTGGCCATTAATTTTATTAGCAGAGCTCTTAGGGGAGGTTAATAACAAAATTAACATAAGTGTATAACCATCGTTTCAATATTTTATCCATGATTTATAATCACCACCTAGGGGTGTGTAATAATAAATCATGCTAAAATACGTTATCCCTTCAGAGATCCAATTTGGTACATGTTAGAAATCCCATCATAGGATCGAGACCACCATGTTCTTCCTATGGACCAACAACGGAGGCCTTAGGTCCCCTCTTTGAAAACCTTCCCCACTCAATCTTTTGAAATCAAGGTTTTATTTTAAAAGACATGCATGAACAATTTTAATATGAGCAACATTCCCTATTCTATATGGCATGTTATCAATATACATGGCAAATTATATTATAATGTAGACAAGCAAAGCTACAAGCAAAATAATAATAAATAACCATAATATTATGGTTCCACCCTAGAGAATAGAACATAAAGATTACAAGAAAATAATCGAAACATATTATCGATTCTTCTTCCTTGTATCTCCAAGCTGTATCCTTCTTCATGTAATGCTCATTCGTAAGTCTTCAATCCCATATAAATCGAATACTCTAAATTTTTGGTCAAATCCAAATTTTTATGTGTCTTAGAATTGTCCCAAAAATAAAATTAAAACTACACGAAAAATTGCACCTTTTTAGAAAAATTTTCAGCTCTCTATCGGCAAGCCAATCTGGGTGATTGGCCTGTCGATCATGACCCACTGGCTTGCCAATCTTCATAGAATGGCCTACCGATTCATAACCAATCGGCCTACCGAATCAGAAGTTCGGCCTACTGCTAGAGCCACCTGATTTCTGCCCCACTGACTGCCTATCGAACCTCACGTCCGGCCTCTCGATGCAACCATTAGCTTGCCAAACTATGTCGACCGAGCAAAAATCACTTTTTCTAAAAAATACAATTTTTAATACAATTCATCAATTTTAGTTTCAACAATTCAAAAATATAAAATTCGAGACTCAGGAAATACCGATGAGCGCCATCATCTATCTTCTGGATCCGCCATCTAGATTCGTCTTTTCGAAATGATTATTTAATTACAAAATTCTTGTAAAATTTAAAATTAAATAAGAACTCCTAGACGAAGATGATAGTCTGCCATCTAATTACATGAAAAACCTAGATACACATTCTAACCTCTAAGGAACTATAACCAGTATAAATTAATTACTTAATAAATAATTGAATAAGAATTTAATCAACCATAATTAATTAATAAACATTCACCATATAATCCATGACAACATATAAAATATATAGAAACCTAAAGAACCGTCTCTCTATAAAATTCAATTCAAGTATAAAAGAGATTAAGATCACATAATGTATACATATAACATGATCACAAACTCGTAAATTTACTTAAAAACCATAGCTTTGATACCAATTGTTGGAAAAATAGTACGCAGTGAAATTTTAAAATTTTTATATCAGAGTATTTTTCAAAACATAAGTTTGACATGCTATGTGCATAAATTAATTAGATCTTACTAACCTTGTGTATGTCAAAAAGCTTCCTCAATCTGTATAGAGAGATAACGTTCTAGAAGGACCTCAACCAACTGGCCTTCTTTGCTATTCACTATCCATGATCGAAGTGAGTGTGGGCTCATACGTGCAGCTCTTCCACTAGGTGACTCTCCTTCCAACCAATTGAGAGAACCCAAAGCTAGTGTTCGTGATTTGTGAACAAAAGCTCTTAGGGAGTTTTAGAATCTCACTTGCAGGGTTTCACTCTTAATCTCTCAACTAATCTAAATAACTTATGAGACTTACTCCTTATTCATAGATGTTGGGTCTAGGGTTAGTCCTTATCAGATAAGGCCTCAAAAATTCTAATCAGAATCAAATTCGAATCAATATCTAATGAAATACGCGTGAAAACGCGTGATCTTTTTTTCGCGCATAGGCAAGCCGATTTGTCTAATAGGCAGGCTGAACTTGCCCCATTGGCAAGTCGAACTGTCGATTAAAAATCTCAACGAATCTTTTATTTTTCACCTAACATTCGATAGAATAAAGTCTCAGTTTTAATTCAAATAACCTAATAGAAAAGTTATCTAATTAAAACAACTTTATCTAGATAATCTTTAGGAAAATAAATGAATTCCTAATAATTCTACAAGTTTATCTTGATTTAATTTATTCAAAATTAAATCAATTGATAAACGGACAAGAATTATCCGATCCCAATAATTCAACAAGTTTATCTTGAATTAATTTTGTCACAAAATTGATTCAATCGATAAACAGACATGAATTATTTGATTCTTCTAAATTTCAACCAATCTAATAAATCTAACATAGGTTACCAATTATTGAAAAAATACGCCGCATTGTTACAGGATTCTGTGAGCTAGCAAAGGGGACCCGATGGACCTATATAGTTCAAGCTACTGATATTTATGAAACCCAATATCCCAGATATACATTTCATAATTTTCAACGCCAATGCTACTCTACTAAAAGCTCAGAGCTGCACTCTCGAACTATATAGAATTACGAAGCCCATATAGCTAAGTCTTCATGACATATCATAGTGTATCGCATCCCCATAAGATTATCCATAATCGGCTTAAGGACAAGTTTTGTCTTACCTTCACGATTATTTTTATCTTACGTTCCATTATCTCACCATCGAAAAACTTACCATCCAAAGACAGTATACTATTCGGTTACATCTATCTATCCAAATGGTTGAGCGCTCTAGTTTTTCAATTACAAGATTACGCATATAAGAGGATATCACTACTCCTAAAGAGGAGCTATGGATTCCATATCTATGAATAATAGGTCTATGCTATCAAGAGTCATGCCTCTAACATACCGATATGCATACCACTATTAAAATGTGGGTGTCACCCTTTGGTGCATCAAAAGACACAAATCAAGACAACGAGCCCATTATCCATCTCAGGATTAAGATATAATACAAATGATTTTCTAAAGTCAATCGATTTGCCAAGACAGAATTATTAATCCAAATCAATTCACTTTTTGTCCCAATCCAACACATTGTCACTTATAACAAAGTGTCAATGTTTCTATTCAGGGAGTCCACCTCCGATGCCCAAGACAAACCATCTCCCAATAGGGATGTAGACAATATAACAATCTTTACAAGAATAAAGTGTCCAACTTTATTCCCTCGATTGCGGATCTTATGATTTAGACCGTCACCTTAAGAATCGTGTCTTTTGCATAATCTGTCCATCATATGCCTAATTCTTAAAGGTTTAGACCGACAGTCTTAGACTATTGTTTGCTTAACATACATTCAACAAATATGTACGTAAAGAGGACAAGATTTAGTATATAAATAATAAACAAATTCTTTATTGATAAAAATTTCTCCAAAAACATATTAAATTTTTACTCCTTAGGACATACATGTCTAACATCCATATCTATGAATAACTGGTCTATGCCATCAAGAGTCATGCCTCCAACGTACCAGCATGCGTACTACTATTAAGATGTAGATGTCACCCTTTGGTACATCACAAGACACAAGTCAAGACAACGGGCCCACTATTCATCTTAGGATTAAGATACAATACATATGATTGTCTAAAGTGAATTGATTTACCAAGATAGAATTAATAATCTAAATCAATTCACTTTATGTCCCGATCTAACACATTGTCACCTATGACAATGTGCCAATGTTATTATTTATAGAGTTCACCTCTAATGGTCAAGACAAACCATCTTCCATTAGGGATATAGACAACATAACAATCTTTGCATAAATAAAGTGCCCAACTTTATTCTCTCGATTGCGGATCTTATAATTTAGACGGTTACCTTAAGAATCATGTCTTCTGTATAATCTGTCTATCATATGCCCAATTCTTAAAGGTTTAGACCAATAGTCTTAGACTTTTATTTGCTTAACATACATCCAATAAATATGAACTAAAAGAGGAGAAGATTTGGTATATAAATAAAAAATAATTTTTTTATTAACAAAAATGTCTCTAAAAATATATTACATTTTTATTCCTTAGGGCATACATGTCCAACAATCTCTCACTTACACTAAGTGAGTAAAAATGTCAAATCTCGTATCCCTATAGCTTCCATGTGCCTCTCAAAGAATCTCCTAGTAAGTGTCTTCATGAATGGATAAGCTAAATTGTCCTTTGACGTGATTTTGCACACAACGACATGCCTGTCTTCGACAAAGTCCTTTATCACATGATACTTCTGATCAAATGCTTACTTTTCTTATGAAATCTTAGTTCTTTAGCATTAGCTACCACCACACTGCAATCACTATAAAGTGATACCACCTTATTTATACCAGGAACTACCTCAAGATCCCAAGGAACTTGTAGAGTCATACTACTTCTTTTGAAGCATCCGTAGCTACCATATACTCGGCCTCCATCGTTGAATCCAAAGTGCAATCTTACTTCAAACTTCTCTAACTAATGGCATCGTTGCTTAAAGTAAACACAAAACCAAAAGTCAATTTTCTAGAATCCAAATAGGATTGGAAATCTGAATTAGTGTATCCTAGAGGAGTTGAGTCCTTAACTGAAAACATGAGCATATAGCCTTGAGTCCTTCTCAAGTACTTGAAAATATGCTTGATTGCAACCCAATAGTTCAGTCTGGGATCCGCTTGAAATTGACTTACAATCCCGACTGTATTATAAATGTTTGGTCGTGTGTAAAGCATGGCATACATGAGACTATCCATTGGCAAAGCATAAGGCACCTTCTTCATGTATTCTCTTTCTTCCTCAGACTTTGGAGTCTTTTTTAGAAAGAGAAATTCTAGACCTAGATGGTTGCTCACCTTTCTTGGAATCCTATATTGCAAAGCTCCTGAGAATCTTATCTATGTTGCCGGCCTAAGACAAAGCAATCATTGTGTTCTTCCTATCCTGAAAGATCTAGATATCAAGAACAAAATTAGCCTCACCCAAGTCCTTCATGTCCAACTACTTGGTCAACCATAATTTGATCGATGATGACACCCCAACATCATTGCCAATTACTAAAATGACTTCTACATAGAGCAGTAGAAAAACTACTTTCCCATCCTTAATATGATTGTGCACACATGGTTCGTCTACATTTTGTGCGAACCCATAAGTCTTGATCTCTTAATCAAATCTTATGTTCCAAGAATGGAAAGCTTACTTAATGGACTTTAGCAGCTTACAAACCTTACCCTCTTGACCCTTGATCTTGAATTCGTCTGGTTGTTCCATATAAATAGACTCATCAAGATAGCCATTTAGAAAAGCTATCTTAACATCCATTTGCTAAATCTCATAGTCAAGAGTGGTAGCTATGGACAAGAGAATGTGAATGAACTTAAGCATGGCTACAGGCGAAAAGGTTTCCTTATAATTGATTCCTTCCTTTTGCATGTATTTCTTAGCTACCAGTCTAGCCTTAGAGGTTTTGACCTTTCCATTCACTCCTCTTATCCTCATGTAGGTCCATTTACACCCTATGGGTTTTACCCCTTTAGGAAGATCTACAAGCTCTCAGACTTGATTAGTCTCCATAGTCTTCATCTTTGTATTCATAGCCTTTGTCTAGAGTTTCGAATCAACATCCTCTATAGCATCTACATAAGTGTAAGGATTCCTGTCATCATTCAGTTCAGTTGAGTAGGCCTCACCGTTAAACAAAGATTTCTCGGGTTGGTGCCCCATCCTCCCACTATGCCAAAGCTCCTTAGGTTGTTGTTCAGGTTTGTTTGGTTTTTCTACACCGATTGGAATGGTTTCTATCAGAGCCCTCGGAGTAATCAGATCACTCCTCAACTCCTCGAACACCACTTTGCTTTGAGGCTTAAAGTCGTCCATGTAACTCTCCATAAGAAAAGTTGCATTAGTTGAAACCAAGACTTTATTTTCCCTTAGGTTATAAAAATAACACCCTTTAGTTCTTTTTGAATATCCTACAAACACGCAAGCTTCTAAATGCGCTTCCAACTTATTCGCATCCCTAAATAGGACATGAGCCAGACATCCCCATATGCGAATATGGTTTAAGGATGTCTTCTTGCTCGTCCACAACTCGTGAGGAGTTTTAGGAGCTGATTTTGAAGGCATATTGTTTAAATGATAACGTGCAGTTTGTAGTAAATATCCCCAAAAGGATGAAGGCAATGATGAATAACTCATCATAGACCTAACCATGTCCAACAAAGTCCTATTTCTTTTCTCCACGTTGCCATTCTGCTTTAGAGTGCTAGGCATAGTCAAATGGGATAAAATCTCATTCTCTAATAAGTGTCCCAAAAACTCATCAAAAAGGTATTCACTACCTCAATCAGATCAAAGTGCCTTTATGGGTCTACTTAATTACTTTTCTACTTCAGCCTGAAACTTTCTGAACTTGTCAAAAGTTTTGCTTTTGTGGTGCATCAGGTACACATACCCATACCTTGAGAGATTGTCAATAAAAGTGACGAAGTACATATACCCTCCTCATGCCTGGATGTTCATCGGTCCGCAAACATCACTATGCACAAGTTCTAGAACCCCTTCTACCCTATTGCTTTTAGACTCGAATGGTCTTTTGGTCATTTTACCCTCCAAAAAAGATTGATATTGTGGTATAGATTCCACCTTTAAATAACTTAAAGGTCCATCTCTTACCAACCTTTGAATCCTATTTAGTTTAATATGATCAAGTCACAAATGCCAAAGCTAAGTCTTATTAGAGTGATAAATTCTAAGTCTTTTAGAGTTATTATCATTCATCTCAGTATTAAGCAATAAGTCCACCTTAATTTGATAAAATATAGATTATTTTGCATTCATCTGGAACAAATAAAAGATTTATTTTTACAAATCACCACTTTATTATTAAAACAAACCAAATAGGAGTCTTTAAATAAAGAAGCTACAAAACTTAAATTCCTCTTAAATTTAGAAACATAAAAATAATCTTGCAAAATTAAATTCTTATAATTATAAAAATATAGGTGGACTTCTCCCATTGCTTCAGCTAAGACCAAGGATCCATCATCCATCTGAAGTGTGAAGTATTCATGCAATAGACTTCTCGTTTCTTTGAACCCTTGCAGAGAAACACAAACAAGATTAGTTGCTCTAGAATCTATGACCCAAATTTTACTAGATTCCTTAACCAAATAGGTTTCTAAATACAAAAGATTACACCTACCTCTATAGGAAAGGAAGTCCTTGTTATTCTTCTTTATGTGTCTGACCTTCCCGTAGAAGAAGCACTTTAGCTTCTTTGGGTTCTTTTTCTTTTTCTTCTTGTTCTTGCTGTTTGCAGGAATAGAAGCCTTCATGTTCTTGACCCCGTTATTTCTTTCCATTACCAAGATTGGGATTGGAACCAGAAGTAGCTGTCAAGTTGGTTTCGCCACTCGTAGGAGACTCCCTGATCAGCAGTTTGAACTCCTATAATTGTTTCATCAAATCTGTAAAGGTCATATCCCTTCTATTGCTTAAATTAAATGTAGCTCTAAATGGAATGAATTTTGTTGATAGAGTCTCAAAGACCATAGTCATCTGAGTTTTAGCATTGATCTTAGCTCCATTGGTTTGAGCCTCAATAAGGTAACCCATGATCAACATCATATGCTCCTTTACAGATTTCCCCAGTCTCTGCTTATAGTTTAAGAGTTTTCGAAGTGCCCCTTACCGCTTTGTTAAGGTCTGGCCTCCAAACATACTTCTAGATTATCCAAGATCTACTTAGCAGTCTCATAATCCTCATGTTGAGCCTGTAGCACGTTATTCATGCTGGCCATAACATAGCAGCAGGCCTGATCATTAGCATCTTTCTAGTGATTGTACGCTTGGATTTGCTCATTAGTGGAATCTCCTGTAGGCTTAGGGGGACAAGGTGTCGTCAGCACAATTTTCAGCTTCTCAAAGGATAGGACAATGTTTAGGTTCTATTTCCAATCATTATAATTCTTTCCAGTTAATTGGTTTTTGTCAAGTATCAATGATAAAGCCTTTTTAGACATTTTTAATCTACAATAAAGAATCATAAACCAAATATAAGCAAACATATCACAATAATTTAATAAGATAACACAATCATGTAAATCATACAAATGTATTTATGTGTCAAAACCTTGAAAATATCACAATCTTACAATGATAATTCCCAACTCAAAATTCAACAAGCTCTTAGGAGAATCTTGCCAAATTCAATTAGGAACAGGGATCCCTTCCTGATTAATATATGTCATCCAGGACCCGTATGATCCAACATATATTAGTAATTGTTTCCTTGGCCATCAATTTTATTAACAGAGCTCCTAGGGGAGGTCAATAATAAAATTAACATGAGTGTATAACCATCATTTTAGTATTTTATCCATGATTTATTATCACGACCTAGGGGTGTGCAACCATAAATTATGCTAAAATACCTTATCCTCTTGGAGATCCAATCTAGTACATGATGAAGTCCTTTCCTAAGGGTCGGAACCACCATGTGGTACTTATGGAATGGAGGCCATAGGTCCTCTCTTCAAAAACCTTCTTCTACTCATTCTTTTGAAATCAAGGTTTTATATTATAAACATGCATGAACAAGTTTTAATGAGCGGCACTCCCTATTCTATATGACATGTTATCAATATACATGGCAAATCATATTATAATGCAGATAAGCAAAGCAATCATGCAAAGCCACAAGCAAAATAATAATAAATAACCATAATATTGTGGTTCTACCCTAGGGAAAGGACAACAAAGATTATAAGAGATAAATCAAAATATATTGTCAATTCTTCATTCTTGAATCTTCAAATTGTATCCTTTTGCATGTAATGTCCATCTTCAATTCTTTAATCCCGTATAGATCAAATTCTCCATATTTTTGGTCATATCCAAATTTAATGTTTCTCAGAATTGTTCTAAATATAAAATCAAAACTACCTTGACAAAAGCACATTTTTTGAAAAAATCATAGCTCTCTGTCGACATGCCGATCAGTGTGATCAGCCTGTCGGTCATGATCCCTCAGCCTGCCGATCATGATAGTTTGGTCTGACAAATAAAAAAGTTTGGCCTATTGCCAGAGCCACCAGATTTCTGCCCTGTTGAAGGCCTATCGAACTTGAAGTCTAGCTTGTCGATTCTACAACCATCGGCTAGTTGAACTGAAGGGTTCGGCATGCCAACCGAGCAAAAATCATACTTTTTAGAAAATATAGTTTTTAATGCAATTTATTAATTTTATTTTCAGCAATACAAAAATATAAAATTAGAGACTCAGGAAATACCTAGAAACATTATCATCCAACTTCTAGACCCGTCTTCTCTGAATGATTATTTAATTATAAAATTCTTACAAATTTAAAATTAAATAATAATTCCAAGATAGAGATGATAGTCTGCCATCTAATTACATGAAAAACCTCTATACACATTCTAACCTCTAAGGAACCATAACGGGTATAAATGAATTAATTAATAATTAATTAAATAATAATTTAATCAACCATAATTAATTAATAAACATTTACCATATAATCCATGACAACATATATAAATATATAGAAACCTAGAGTGTCAACTCTCTATAAAATTAAATTCAAGCATAGGAGAGATCAATGTCACATAATTTATATGTACAGCATGATCACAAACTTGTAAATTTATGAAAAAACCATGTGTCTAATACAATTGTTGGAAAAATAGTACATAGTGAAATTTTAAAAATTTTTTATACCAAAGTATTTTCCAAAACACAAGTTTGACATACTATATGCATAAATTAACCAAATCTTACTAATCTCGTAAATACAAAAAAGCTTCCGCAATCTATGAAGAGTATAATGTTCTACAAGAGCCTCAACTAACTGGTCTTTTTTGCTATTCTCTATCCACGATCAGAATGCTGTGGGTGCACGTCGGTCAGCCTTTCCTCGGTAACTCTCCTTCCAACCAATTGAGAAAAACCCAACGCTATAGTTCATGATTTGTGAACAATAGCTATCTGGGGAGTCATAGAGTCTCACTGGTAGAGTCTCACTCTAGATTTCTCAACTGATCTAAATAACAATGAGTCTCACTTTACTTTACATAGAGGTTGGGCCTTGGAGTAAGTGCTTATCAGATAATGCCTCAAAATTCAAATCAGAATCAAATAAGGAACAATAGCTAATAAAATCCATATAAAAAAGCGTGATTTATTTATCGCTCGGTTGAGAGGCCAAGCTGGTAGATCGGCCTACCAAACTTACTCCATCAGCAAGCCAAACTTAAAGATTAGCCTACTAAACTTTCAATAAATGATCCCTACTAATCTTTATTTCTCACCTGAAATTCTTGGGATAGAGCCTCAGTTTTAATTCAAATAACCCAATAAAAAAGTTATCTGATTAAAACAGTAATATCTAGATAATCTTTAGAAAATAAATATTCATGATAATCCAACAAGTTTATCTTGAATTAATTTATTTAAAATTAATCCAACCGATAAACAGACATAAATTATCCGATCCTGATAATTCAACAAGTTTATGTTGAATTAATTTATTCACAATATTAATTCAACTGATAAATAGACATAAATTATCTAATCCTATCGAATTTTAGCGAATCTGATAATTTGATATAAGTCACCAATTGTTGGAAAAGCATGTCGTATCATTATAGGATTTTTTTTGTAAGCTAGCAAAGGGGACCTGATGGACCTATATCATTCAAGCTCCTGATAATTATGAATCCCAATATCCTAGATATACATTTCACAATTATCAACTCTAATGCTACTTCACTAAAAGCATAGAGCTGCACTCTTGAACTATATAGAATTACGAAGCCTATATAGCTAAGTCTCCATGACGTATCATAATTTACGTATCCCTATAGGATCTTCCATAATCGGCTTAAGGACAAGTTTTGTTTTACCTTCTCGATTATTTTTATCTTAAGTTCTATTATGTCACTATCGAAAAACCTACCATCCATAGACAGTATACCATTTGGTTACACCTATGTATCTAAATGATTGAGCGTTCTAGTTTTCCTATTACAAGATAACGCATATAAGAGGATATCAACTACTCCTGAAGATGAGCTATGGATTCCATATCTATGAATAATAGGTCTACACCATCAAGAATTATGCCTCCAACATACTGGCATACACACCACTATTAAAATGTGGATGTCACCCTTTGGTACATCAAAAGGCACAAGTCAAGACAGCGGGCCGACTATTCATCTTAGGATTAAGATACAATACATATGATTGTCTAAAGTGAATTGATTTGCCAAGACAGAATTATTAATCCAAATCAATTCACTTTAAGTCCTGATCCAACACATTGTCACCTATGACAATGTGCCAATGTTACTATTCGCGAAGTCCACCTCGATGGTCAAGACAAATCATCTCCCGTTAGGGATATAGACAACATTACAATCTTTGCATGAATAAAGTGCCCAACTTTATTCCCTCAATTACGGATCTTATAATTTAGACCTTCACCTTAAGAATCGTGTCTTTTGCATAATCTGTCCATCATATGCCCAATTCTTAAAGGTTTAGACCGATAGTCTCAGACTTTTGTTTGCTTAACATACATTCAACAAATATGAACGCAAAGAGGATAAGATTAGGTATATAAATAATAAATAAATTCTTTATTGATAAAAATGTCTCCAAAAACATATTACATTTTTCCTCTTTAGGGCATACACGTCCAACAAGTAGCTTCTAGATAAACAAAATACGGCGTTTCATGAGTTTTTTCTATTATCTATCTCTTTAAACCTTCCTTATTAGGAACGCATAATCTGCCTTATAAAAGAGGATATCATTTTTTGAGATGCTAAACTCTAAATTCTTATTCTTCAAGACTTCATTCTTGGTCTTGAGTAATGTAGAATCTGCTTCTTTCTGCTCTTTCATGTTCTAAAGAATGGTCGGCTAGAGCAATAAATAAGCTAATCTTCTAGGGATCAACTCAATTCCTAACTCTTCAAAGTCCTGAAGGGGTCTTAACAATGATCAAATTGTCGTGAGTGCGTATATTGCCTTCTGGCTAAGAGAGTTAGCCACTCAATTAGCTTTCCCAGGGTGATATAGAATTTCACAATCACAATCTTTGAACATCTCAAGCCATCTTCGTTGCCTCATGTTGAGCTCCTTCTAAGTGAAGATAGAGTTGAGTTTTTTATGGTTGGCGAAAATCTTATATTTAGCTTCATATAAATAGTGGCACCAAATCTTCAATGCGAACAATACTGTTGCAAGCTCCAAATCATGAGTTGGATAAATTTTTTTCATAATCCTTCAGCTGACAAGATGTATACATGATTACTTTTCCATTTTGCATTAGCATAGCTCCAAACCTGATTCGATGTGTCACCATATGTCACAAAATTCCCCAAGTTTTGATCAGGTATAGTTAATATTGATGCGCTCATAAGCCTCCTCTTTAATTCCTAGAAGGACACTTCACATCTCTTGGTCCATTTATACTTCTTTCCTTTCCGAGTGAAGGCCATGAGTGGTACTGTGAGTCTAGAAAATCCAACAAAATGTTGATTATATCCTACTAATTTGAGGAAACTTTTATTCTTAGTAAAACTTTTTGGTGCTGGCCATTTGTTCCCTACTTCAACCTTACCAGGATCCACGAAAACTTCTTTTTGTGATACCACATGTCCTAAGAAATAAACCTTCTTTAGCCAAAATTCACATTTAAAGAATATGGCATATAGTAGGTGCTCACAAAATAGTTGATGTGCAATCTTTAAGTGCTCATCATGCTCTTCTAGCCATTGAATAAATCAAAATATCTTCTATAAAGATGATTACAAATTTATCAAGGTAATCTTTGAAGAGGGTTTATTAAATCCATCAATGCTGCCGAAGCATTAGTCAGTCCAAATGGCATTACCCAAAGCTCATAATGCCCATAACAGGTTTGGAAAGGTATTTTTAGAACATCTCCTTCCTTGACCCTGAGCTGGTAATAACTAGAGCATAAGTTGATCCTCAAAAATACAATTACTCCTTTCAATTAATCAAACAGATTGTCAATTCTTGGAAATAGGTATTTGTTTTTTACGCACATTTGTAGAGTTCTATCTTTCTTTGTAACAAATAGCATGGGTTCTCTACATAGAGAATAACTTCTATAGATGAATTTTTTGTTTAGCAGCTCTTGCAGTTGAGTCTAGAGCCTTTTAAGTCTTGCTAGAGCCATGCAATAAGGTGCCTTTGAAAAAGGTGCAGTATTGAGCATCAACTCAATCTCAAATGAGATTTCTCGTTCCAATGGTTCTTTACTATCGGAACGTCCTTTGGTCCCAACTGAGCTTTTTAGTCTTTCGTCACTATGTTAACCAAATAGCCCATGCATCTACTATCCAGCAATTTCTTTACCTTTAGGGCAAATATCAATGCTTTCGGGGTCCATGTGGTTTTTCTAGTGTAAACAAACTTCTCGTTTTCAATTGGCCAAAATATGACCCTATGGTGTCGGTAGTTAATTTTGACATCATATTTCCTCAAGAAATCCATTCTTAGAATTACATTGTAATCATGAATATCGATTATTCTTAAATTGATAGACAATTTTCTACTACATATGATGATTGGTATGTGACATAACCAATTATCAGAACTCAATACCTCACTAATAGGAATTGCAGTCCCAAAAGTTTTTTTTATTCTATCCCCTTCAAACCTCATTCATTTAGCAAATCTAAGTGATGCAAATGAATATGTTGCTCCAAAATCAAATAGAACACATGCATCAGTGTTGGCTATAGAAAGTTGACCTGTGACCATAGTAGAGGTATCTTCTTCAGCCTCGTTCTTGGTGTCAATTGGATTCTGGAGCTTCAAATCAGCCTTTACTGATATTAGCAATCTAAGCCTAAATTACATGAACTTGTGTCCCTTGTGGTCTCTACTAGCTTTGATTGTGCTGGTTCTCATTTTTAGAGAAGCAGTTCTTAGCATAATTTCTTTCTTTGCCATATATGAAACATTTGTTACTGCCTACATTGCATTCCTCTGCATGCCTTTCACCATGCTGACCATATGAGGGTTTATAGTCCTCCTTCATTCATCTTCTTTTTGGGTTAACCTTTTGGATTCCTTTGGTTACTTGGACTTGTTGTTATTATTATTGTTGTGGTTATGTTCAACTTGATTGTTCTAAGCCTGATCTTGCCTAGTGCTACCTGTTAGCCCAAGAATAGCTACCCAAAAGGGGGGTGAATTGGGATTTTGAAAACGTTTACAATTATTGAACAATTCTAGATGAAATATGCTCAAGCAATAAAACACAAATTAAGATATTCAAATAAGTAAACAAAAATTAAATTACATTTAAGTAAAAGAGCAGGGAAAAGAAATGCAAACGCTATTTATAATGGTTCAGCGAATATGCCTACGTTCACATTAGCCAAGGGAAAACCTTATCTCAACCTCTTGGACTATAAGACCGTCCTTTTAGTATGATCACTCCTTTATACAAACATTGGTACCTTGCTCTACCCGAGGCTCACTAGACCTTTTTACAAAATGACAATTTTACTAGAGATTGTCTAACCAAAAATTCCCCCAAATTGTAAGGCTTGGAAACCTAGTGATAGAAGGTATGATTTGTATGAAGTTTGGTACACTCACAAACTAATCACTCTAAAAGAAAAATAAATACAATGTAAGGTTTTTTTTTTTTTTGGAGGTGTAAGCAATTCTCAAGGAAAATATGAAACAATTTTAGCTCAAGAAAATGTGAATGAGATGAATGATTGAGAAAACAACGTAAGAATAATATCAAACCTCTCTTCTAATCCTTAGTTATTTGTTGCATATTAAATGGAGGGGTATTTATAGCCTCTAAGTGCTTAACTTTAGTCTAAAAACTCAAGTTTTGATCAAAATGGCCATTTGAAGTGGAGTTTTACAGGATAGAAAGCTAGCCATTATAAACAGTTTGGCAGGCTGGTCAATAGGTTTGGTAGGCTGAAGTTTGAAAATTTAAAATAAGGCTCCAAAATGGTCATTAGACCGATAGGCCGGTTGACAGCTCGACAAACCAAACGTCCAACCATCGATAGGCCAAACTATAGGTTCGTTAGGCCGTTAGAAGCTCTACAAATCAAGGCTTATAAACCCTCAAATTGGTAGGCCAATGCAGAGTTATTGGCCGACCGATTTGGTCCATCGGCTGGCCGGCCAAAAATGGTCGGTAGGTCAATCTGTGATGCCTAAAGCTGCCCAAGAAAATGTTCTAAAAACCTATTTTTATGAAAAACTACACAAATACTTTGAGTACAGTGTAAACACCTTTTCTCATACAAGAAAATTTCTAATATTTTGAACATATGTATGCATTGATTTGAAATCATTTATGAATGCATAATGTGTGTGTGAACATGAGCTTTCATTTGATCATATTTTTTATTAAGAATCACTCAATTACATTCGGACTAAAAATCAATAAAGTCTTAAGATCTTCAAATCCATTTGAGTTCCTTGTTGCGATCATGGTTCTAATCTTCATGAATGCTTCATTTCTTAATTTTGCTTAAAACTTAAGACTTTCAATACTCAAGAATTTAATTAGGTCAAAAATAAATATTTTCACATATATACAAAAATTGTATTTGTTATTATCAAAACTAATTTAAAATTGCTTTATGAAGCCTTGGGCCAACAATCTCCCCCTTTTTGATGATGACAAAATAATTCTTGATTGTTTTAATTGTTAATTCATTTTACACCCCCTTAATATGCGCAAAAGTTATTTATTTATTTATTTATTTTAAAAAAAATGAAATTTTAAAGAAAAATTTAAAAACTCCTCCTCAAATGAATACCCCCTATCGCATAGCATGGAGCAAAGTAAATAGCAATAAGTGAATATCAATCACCACCATCCTTTACACCACATGCATTATTAACAAAAAAACTTCTCAATGATAATCACATAACTTCTCAATCAAAATCACATATTACAAAACACATGTCAATATCCAATTGTCAATTACCACCAACATTATCTCCTCAATCAAAAATCACATATTCTCCCCCTTTTTGTCATCAAGCAAAAAGTAAACACGCAGTCATTGAAATTTCATATACATGCATTAATACCAAAGTAGATTAACATTGAGATTGTGATAAAACTCATTAAAAATATCTCATTATTCATGAAAGTAAGATTATAATCATAAGAAAGCATAATAAAAAGGCAAGCAAGGCTGACTGGAAGATCCTCCACCAAAATGCATTTGTCGAAGAAGTTGAAGGATCTCTTGTTGGCCGGCTTACAAGTTTGCTATGTCAGTATCCATCTTTTATCGTTGCTCCATAAGTTGGCATTGGTGTGCGAAAGGTCTTGTTGTTGAGAGTAGAGTTGCTAAAGTTTAATAGCTCCTTCCTCTTCATCATCTCCTTGAGCCTCAATGTTTTCCATTTCAGCTTCTTCTTCCTCTTGCTCGCCTTGTGGAGCCGTTTGTCCATTGGCTAACACATACTGGCTATGAATTTTCTCAAATCCCATTTTACTAATGGAAAGAGCACCAAAAGCAAGATGGTGAGTGATGTCTTTCTCATCATTCAAAGAAATACCAAAGTGTGGAAACACTGCAGTGAGAAGCATTCCATAGGGTAATCCCACACTCTTTTTGACTTCGGCCACATCAATGAAATGATGCATCCAAAGAAGAGGCAAATTAACTTTGGTTTCGTTTAGGAGGCTATAAATGAGATGGAGGTCTAGGAGGTGTACTTCATCATTATGTCCAACCCAAGGGAGCATATTTGTGGTAATTAACCTATGGAATACATGACTTCTAGGAGGAAGAGAGACCACATTTATTTTTCTAGGTAATCTTTATTAGAAAAATAGTACACAATGGAATTTTAAAATTTTTTTTACATTAGAGTACTTTCCAAAACACAAGTTTGATGCATTATATGCATAAATGAACCTGATCTTACTAACCTTGTAAATGCTAAAAAGCTTCCTCAATCAGTGAAGAGAAGTAATATTCTAGAAGGACCTCAACCAATTGGACTTCTTTGCTATTCTCTATCCACGATCGGAGGAGTGTGGGCTCACCTGTGTTTTGCCAAAACCGTCGTTGGGCTGAAACAAAGTTTTTGACTAAGTTTTGAGGGTGGTTTTCTATCTATTTTTATATGAGATTTTTGCTATGATATTATGGTATTTGTGGGATTAATCTTATGTGATTTAATGTTTGATTTTGTTTAAGAAACAAAATTTTTATGAATAATTATTTTTGATCACGTTTTTAGGTAAAAATCCGTATTTTGGGAAGAATCAACATGAGATTTTAAGAAAATTTCTTTTGGGCATTGTATATCAATATGTTAGGCATCTCCCATAAAAATTTCATATTCATATAACCTATTTTTGATTTGTTTGAGAATTTATACTAAATGTTGTTCTTATGGTCTTTAAACTGCATTTAAAGGTGATTATTTGTTTGATGATGTTATAGGATATGTTTAACGCTAGAAAAATTTGTGAATGCTCATTTATGTGTCTATTGTATGCTTGCAAATTTTAAGCCACATGCATATGTTAGAATTGGAGAAATAAATCGTAGAATAAGTAATACTCATTGTTTTGGTAAATTTACTTCAACGTTTTTGTAAAATTTGGCATAGTTGAAAAATACTTAGAATAATTCAAACGTAATGAAAATTTTTCTGGTACAATGTTCCGATGTTAAGAATACTATGCTAAAATTTTAGATCAATTGAAATTTTTTATGATTTTATAAAATTCGTTGATTGTTGACTAGCCATAGGTTGTTCATAGTAGCAGATTGTTGTTGTGAATTCTAAAGTATAAGAAAAATATTTATACTTGCTCAAACTTGATGAAATGAATTCTAATAGGAGGTCTATATGTCAATTATCTCTTGTAATAATTTCAAATCCATGAGAATTTTAATGATTTTTCTAAAATTCATTTATTGCTACTGCCTCAACAAAAATTCTAGCAACAGAGGTGTGAATTGCAGTACGTAAAAGAATAATTTAAATTGGTTCAATTGTGATGAAATTAAATCTAAAAATTCTTATGAATGTTTAAAATAAGTGGTAAAAATTTCAAGTCATTTCAAGTTTTGTGTTATTTTTAAAATTCATGGGATGCTGGCTATCTAGGTTACTTGTCCAAAAAATGAGTTGTGTCTTGAAAAATATGAAAATGGCACTTAGACTAATTCAAATGTCATGAAATTTATTCTTGTGATGTATGTACATGCTAGAAACGTTGTGTAAAAAGTTCAAAGCTACTGGAATTTTCTATGATTTTATAAAAATCATGGAGTGCTGGCTACTAGTTTGAGTTAATAAACTTGTCTTAATTGTGGTACTTGTGTAAGTTGGTTTAATTGATCAAGTATGAAATTGCTTGTTGTACTGATATTAAATGTGTTGTTTTGAGTATGTTCTTACACTAAGAATGTTTCTTTTATCACCATGTTTTCATATTAAAGACATTGGAGGCACTTGAGTTGTTGGAACCATCCACTTGCAAGAGATTAAGTAAAATTGCCACAAGTCAAGTAAGTACGTTGTCAACTGCAACATCATTAGAAATTATGAAAAGTTTTAAGAAATGTTATATTTTTTTTATTTTATTAATGTTGATGCATTTCTCATTCAAAAGAATCATTTTACCATGGTTATGAAGAATGTCTTTTTATGGATGTTTACATCATTGTTTCATGATGCATATGATGTTTTTAAATATATATATATATGTATGTATATGTATTACCTAATAACGGCATTGCACACCCAATGATGATGATGATGATAATGATGTTTGTCCCATAAGGTGGACTTATCATATTTGGTTTGGGATTAGCTACCCCTATCCTTTCGTGACAGCGTGCCCTAATGATGTTAGTGGTGTAATGCCAGGGCCCTAAAGAATAAAATGAATGTTTTTAATATGGAGAAAGGAAAAGAAAAGATATGCTCTTATAAAGTGTGCTATATGCTCTATGTTCACTATATCAAAGATGAAATGATACATGTTATGGTTAAAGTTTTTATAATGTTTTGTTAGATTACATAATGTACTTACTAAGCTTAACACTTACATAAGTTAATCATGTTGTAGATAAGGGGTAAGGCTATAGCTATGGATAGAGGATGGACAGACAGATGTGTGTGCAAGGATGGTGGTGTTGGATCACAGAGTTATGTCACGAAATAAAATATTAATATTGTTACATTTAAGCTTAATTCCACACATTATAAGACATTTTTATGGACTTTGGTTTGTAAAAATTTGTGGGTTGTAATTTGTTTTCATAGCTCATATTTATTAGGTTAAACTAACAATTTTTACAGGTAGTCAGTTGGCCGAATCCCATGGGTATTCCGTCGGGCTAACCGAGGAGGAAAAACATATAAGGTAAGTAAGTATTGATTTATTTGAAAGATATGATCTTGAGAAGTGCTAGTAAGTTACCTTTAGAAGTACTAGTTCAATTGTTTAAAAATAAATTAAAATTTTGATTCATACATTAACATGGTAATATTAAAAAAAAAATTATACCAAAAATCCTAGGTTAATAATTAAACAACACTTACAACTTTAGGCTTTCCCATTAAATAATTATGAGGTAACGACGAAGGTTAACGATCCCTGTGATGTTCGTAACAGGACGTTACATCTTCAGCATACAAGGTTAGTAAGATTTAGTTAATTTATGCATATAGTGTAACAAACTTATGCTTTGGAAAATACTTTGGTATTAAAAATTTTAAAATTCCGCTACGTACTACTTTTCCAACACCAAAGGCTGACATCCTAAATTAAATAATACTACACATACTGGTACGTTGAAGGCATGACTTTTGAATGATGTATATTTGTTATTCATAAATATGAAATCTATAGCTCTTTGGTAGAGTTGATGGTATCCTCTTATAGACATTATCCTGGAATTGAAAAATTGAGGCACTCAGCCATTTGGATACATTAGTGTGACCAAATGATTTACTATTACTATTGGTTATAAATAGTAAGTATTCCAATGGGGAGATAATGGAACACATGATAAATATGATCAAGAAAGTAAAACAGAACTTATCCTTAGGCCAATTATGGATGTCTTATAGGAATGTTACACATCATAATTTGTCATGGACCAAAAACTTATTGAATTTTGTAATTTTGTGTATAAATCAAAAGTGCAACTCTAAGCTTTTAATATAATAGTTTTAGAGTTGATATTGTAAAATGAGTGCGTCGAGAACATGTCCTTTCATAATTGTAGTAGATTCATCTATATATATCCATGGGATCTCCTTTGTTAGCTCATATATTTCCTGTAACGATATGACATACTTTTCGTACAAATTTGTAACTTATGTTAATTATATAATTGGTTCAAATTCGATTGGTTGGATTATAATAATTCATGTTAGTTTATTAGTTGAATTATTATATGAAATTAGTTCAAAATAAACATTGAATTATTTGTATTTATTTTATCTAATACAGGATTAACGATATATGACTGTTTTAATTAAGTAACTTCTACATTGGATTATTTGAATTAAAACTCAGGTTTACTGAAAGATTTCTAGGTCAATAAAATAGATAAGTGTCCAATCAAACAAGAACGAATCAATCAGTGCCTTGGACTAGTCGATTGGTACATTTAAGACACAAGAGTGTGCTCTCTGCCTTAGATCGGTCGACCGATCATCCACCTAGACAAATGTAGCTTTATGTGTCTTGACATGAGTTTTTGACCTTATAACGAATTTGGAAACCATTTTAGAGTAGAATAGAAGCCCTACCAATCATGTAGTGTCCAAAATTTAGTTAGCATAGATTAGTATGCTAAGTGGGATATTAGTGTGCCTGATTAAAATTTTGGTATTAATTAATCATTTTTATGGTATTTTCTTTGATTAATTTTATTTCAATTATTTTGTTATTTTATTTTAATTTCTACAAATTATTTAATTACTCTTTACAAATTCTCAAATTTCATTCAATTTGGCAAATACCAAACATATCCCCAAATACCTAACATATCCCCACTCCACAACACTCAGGCTTTAAATTGAAAACCATGAGTAGAACATGGTTTTTGTTGAAAACATTCTCTCTCTCTCTCTCTCTCTCTCTCTCTCTCTCTTTCTTTCCCTTTCCTCACTCCACATCTCTCCCTTTCTTAGATGCTCCTTCATTTCTTTTTAAAGAACTCAAACATACCCAAGAGCTACAACCCTAGTTTCCAGCCAAATCCAAGCTAAAAAACGCTATTTTGGAGCCATCAAAGCTTGCCAAACTATTCAATCAAGGTTAGAGATGTTCTAAACAAACTAAACTTGAGATTTTAAAGCTTCTAAACTATGATTGTGGATGATCAAATCGTGTTAGAATGTCTAAGTTTTTAAGTTACATTAGAACAATTTTGTTCTAAGTAAAATTTGAAAAATTACTTTGCATGTTATGATCTGGGCATGAATGAAACTAGAAAACGTGTCAACTAAAATTGTATGATGATCTTCACCTTAAATCCATGCATTAGTTCAAAAAACAATTAAATAGCCTTTTTCATTTTATTGTTCATTTTTGGAATTATCTAAATAAATATGTGAAAAATGATGAAAAAGTATTGCATGTAGCTAAAATTAAGTTTAAAGTTTCATATCATATTTATGCGTCATTTGGAGAAGTTTTACATGCATCACAACCAGATTAAAATGAGTTTTCCATGGATTGAAGGTCGGATGCTCAAACATAGCATCCTGTCTGAGAACACACAATTGACAGCGTGTAGTGTAGTGCAGTCGATCGCACTACACAAGTTCGGTAGGCTAAAATTCGTATGGTTAACAAGCCAAACTTAATAGGTCTAATAGGTCAAACTTAGATGGTCGACAGGCTGACCTAACAGCCTGAATGATAGTTTTACTTGTTGTTTTTCATCATTTTATAAAAATGTTTTAAAAAGAATATGATTTTGTGTTCAAAAACTCTGATGATATGAAGATCTTATACACGATTATTTCCAGTCTAAAGGCACACTAAGGAACCATGACTAGCATAGTAGTGAAATATGTCAACATTTAGATATTAATATATTTAGTCTACATCTAAGGTTGCTTACAGCTCCAAGGAGCTAACCTTTAGCGTAACAAAGATTTGCGGTGTAGGCGTGAACGGTGCTAAAAAATAAGGTAGGACTCTAGACCCTTCTTTTTGGTAGCCATAATTTGAAAAGAAGTTTTGGCCATACTATATTTTCATAAAATGTATTTAAAGAAATAAATTGCCTATATTAATTTATTTCTAAGAGATATTGGACATGATCATAACGAATGATAATAATGAATGTAAATTGACAACTCGATAAAAGAATGCCCGAAGACTGATATGACTAAAATGACATTGGATACCGAACAAATTAAGAATCTTATTTAGAATGATATGCTAGTGCATGATGCCACATACAGAGATCGGCTCATGCAAAGAGCGACCTTGGGGGTAGGTCTTGTAACCAGCTGAGCCACTTTAGTGGTGATTTAGTAGGCTTTGCACATGAAGAATAATGATGTATGATCCAATATAATCACAAATGATGAACGGTAAGCACAAATTTGATTAATCATTTATGATGAATTTTGATGACTATAGATGGAGATGTAAGTATGAATTTGTTTAATCATTTATTATTCCTCAAATGCATTTAAATTCATTTACTTTATTCTATAAATGATGATTTTGAGACCTAAGTCTCACTAAGCCTTTTGCTCACATTTTGTATTAAAACTTTTCCCCCTCTAGGTGACTCATGGTGCACCACCGAGTAGGATGTTCCTGTTGTTCTCATGCAGTTCATGAGTTCTTTAGCTTATTTGTTCTATTACCAAGGCATGTAATAATGGAACATTATAAAGCCTTTGATCAATTTTCTTATGGACTATGGTTTATATTAATTATGTATGTTTGTACTATGTGTGCACTATATAGGATTTGGTGAGGCCCAAACTATTTGTCAATAGACTTTAAAACCCTAATCTTATTTTCTAAGTTTATTTAAGGAATTTTATGGTAAAATTTCAAAGATTGGTAAGGTTCTAAAAAGGTTCAAAATTTACCACATTTTTATAAATTACCTAGAACATTTTCATAAATCGACAAAGTTTCATTAAACCTGCTTAAGTTGATTTAATTGAATTATGGTTTTGAACCTTGGGAATTGTGCACATATACATACGACATTGAAAACCACTGATAATCCAATTTTTTCATCAAGAACTAAGAGAATGGCACGTAGGCATCGTTATGCTTATGTTGACTTAGACCCCATCAATAATGAGGGTATAATGAATGCTAAGTTTGCTGCCTTTAGGCTAATGGCGGCAAAGGTACAACATGAGGATCTTGTGATGAGTCACCAACAAGAGTATTTTTGAGAATTTAGTCATGCTACAATTCTAATCTTTGATGGAATGGAGACCCTTTCTCCAAGATGTTGAGTAATGATTCGACTCAGTGGAAAAATATTTGGATACATTAGGAGAGTCTAATGAATATCGTGTTGAGTTAGCAATATACAAACTGGAAAGTAATGTCAACGCTTGATGAAAACCTATAAAGCATGTAGAGAATAATCGATATTGATTGGGATAAAGTTGAGAACATATTCTATGACCGCTACTTTCCACAAGGATATAGGGACCAAAAAATCACTAAATTCTATCGTTTAGGGCTAATTGAAGTTACAGTTATGAGATATGAGGAAAAGTTAACCAAGTGGGTTAGGTTGTCCCATTTGCTATAGCATCTAAGACAACATTCAAAGGTTCTATTTGACAACAACTAGTTGCTTTAAGGATATGGATCTATGGTGAATTGGTGTCATTGGCATCATCGATTGAAAGAGACAACATCACTTAATATGGGAACGGGATAAAGACCATGCATAGACTCTAAAGAAACAACAAAGGGACATCAACAACCATCCAATTCAATCGAGGAACTAGCACGATGGAGTTAACAATGGAAACAATAGCTCATCTGATGGTGAATGAAACAATCCTTATAATTTTGATTGCTACTTTTGCAAGCAATGTATTAGTTTACAATATGATCCTTATTTCTCAATTCTTGACTCATGTTTTATTCGATACTAGTGCCACAAATTCTCTCATTACAAATTCATTTGTAAATGCCTTAGAGTTAGAAATAGAAAGGTTTGGTATGATTATTACTTCACCTTTAGGGTGAGTATAAGCGAATAATGTGTGCAAATCTTGTAAAATAATGATTGGGGTGAGACTTGAGAAGTGATTTGATTAAAATCCCAATAAATACTTACGTTGTAATCCTTGGAATGAATTGGCTGCCTAAGTACAATGTTGTAATTGATTATCACCTTAGAAATGTAACCCGGATGACGAAAAAGGAAACGTTGATCTGCTGCCAAGGTGGTGGTGATTAGATGATGAATAATTGATTCCTAAAATCATGTTTAGGTGAATCCTACCGTACTAGTACTAGTGAAGAAGCTTAGTTTGTTATGTGCTTCTTTTAACTATAGAGTAAGAGTCAAGTGTAATTAGTGTCACTTCCACCGTACATAAATTTGAGGATGTTTTCCTTGATGAATCACCTAGATCACCACACACTGTGCGATTGAGTTCGGCATTGAGTTACTTCCTAAAAATGTTTCGATCTCTCTCTATCCTATATCAGATAGCATCAACAGAAATGCAAAAATTGAGAATGCAGCTTCAAGAGCTCATAAATAAAGGACATGTATAGAATAGTACGTCACCGTGGCGTGTATTAGTTTAGTTTGCTAAGAAACATGATGGGACTCTTAAGTTGTGCATTGATTACTGGCAATTGAATTGGGTTATAGTGAAGAACAAGTACCCACTGCCCAAGATCGATGTTCGAATAGTTGAGAGGTTCCTAGTACTTCTTAAGAATAGATTCGCGCAGCGTGTATCATCAACTCAGTATGAACACTTTAAATTCCTAGTAACGTCATTCGAATTGACAAATGGGAACAACTAAAGTTAATTTCTGGGATATGTTATCTCCAATTAGGATATTTCAATGTCTCCTTCTAAGATAGAGATAGTAGTACAATGGGAACGACCGAAGAATGTGGTTGAAATCTGTGGTTTTCTAGGACTTGCAAGGTACTATGGGAGATTTGTGCAAGATTTCTCAAGAATAATAGCACTATTAATGCAATTGACTAAAAAAGATGTTTTGTTTAAATGGAGAGCTAAATGTGAGCATAGTTTTTAAGAATTGAAGACCTATTTGACCTCCACTCCAATGTTGATTATACTTGATAGTGATGATCTATATAAAGTCCATACCATGCGTTAAGATATGGACTTGGACATGTGATGATGCCATATGGATAGGTTGTAGCATAGGAGTTACGACAAGTGAACCTTCACAAGCAGAATTATTCGACTCATTATTTGAAACTTGTAGTGGTTAGTCACCACAAGGTTTGTAAATTTTATTCCTTCTTTTACTGAGCAGTATTTTAGATTTCCCTCATATCATAATAGTTTGAAGAATGTGTTCACTCAAAGGGAGATAGGTTTAGACTTCTGAAATTTTTGCTTGTTTGGCATTAGAAGATTATAGAAGAAATGTCGTGATTAGTAAGTATAGATTACAAACCTATGAGGGTTGTAGTCAGACTTTGGTTTATGACTTGGTATCTGTTCCAACACTTGTTCAGGTAATGAAATAAAATCAGTGGCGAGATAAGCATCTTCAAGGAATATGGACACAGATTTTGAATGGGGAATAGTTCGATGAGTAGAAGGTACATACAAATAGATCTTTCTATTTCGTGGAATGTTTGGGTGTGCCTGTAATAGAAGATGCAACAAAAGTTGTATCAGATGAAGTGCACAGGTCTCAGAAATGCAAAGATATATTATGATTTGAATAGAGACAAGAATTGGTGAAGTGGTATGAAGAAAGATGTCTTGTAATTATGTTGCCAAGTGTATGACATATAATCAAGTAAAAGCTCAGCACTAGAAGAGATAAAACAAAAGCAAGATGCTATTTGGGTCGTTATGGACAGGTTGACAAAATTAGTGCATTTTATACCATTTGGATTGACTTACTGGAGGAAAATCCTGGGAGAATTGTATCTCAGAAATACATAAGAGTTTCATTATCCATCACTTTTGATAGAGAAATCATGTTTAATACTAAGTATTAGAAAAGTTCCCAAGAAGCATTAGGTATCGAGTTGGACTTGAGCCTTTCATCCTCAGATTGATCGTTAGTTTAAGTGAGTTATATAGATTCTTGAGGATATGTTGTGTGCTTGTAATTTTAGGTTTTGGTGGAATTTGAAAGAAGTATCTACATCTGCCTTAATTTGTTATACAATGATAGCCACCAAGTGTATATTGGTATGGCACCGTTCGAGGCACTAAAAGAAAACTGTCTCAATCACCAGTTTGTTTGTTAGAACCAAAAGATAGGATCATCATAAAACTAGATGAAATTTGTGAAAACAACGAGAAGATTATCGTGACATGAGATCAATTAAGAGCAGTCCAGAACTGACAAGAAAGTCATGCTAATAAAAGGTGTCGACTTTTAGAATCTAAAACAGATGATTTCATTCTTCTCAAGGTTTCCATGTGTAGAGGGATTAAATGTTTTGACGTAAGTTGAAAACTTTGACCAAGGTTTGTCGGGCCGTTTGAGATTACTCATCGAGTCGATGCAATTGCATATTGACTTGATCCACTTCCCAAGCTTTCTCACATTCATAACGTGTTTTGTATGTCAATGCTACTGAAAAGCCATTCCGACCCTAGCAAGATTATTTCATTCCCCAATGTGGTGATATAAGAGAATTACCAATGAGGAGGTATTGGCCCAGATTATCGATTGAAAAGTGGCAAGTCTACGACATCGTCACATATCGCTAGTGTTAGACATGTATGCCCTAAGGAGTAAAAATGTAATATGTTTTTGGAGACATTTTTATCAATAAAGAATTTATTCATTATTTATATACCAAATCTTGTCCTCTTTATGTTCATATTTGTTGAATGTATGTTAAGCTAACAATAATCTAAGATTGTCGGTCTAAACCTTTAAGAATTGGGCATATCATGGATATATTATGCGGAAGACATGATTCTGAAGGTAATGGTCTAAATCATAAGATCCACAATCGAGGGAATAAAGTTGGGCACTTTATTCATGTAAAGATTATTATGTTGTCTATATCCCTATTAGGAGATGGTCTGTCTTGGCCATTGGAGGTGGACTCCATAAATAGAAACATTGGCACATTGTCATAGGTGACGATGTGTTAGATCATGACATAAAGTGAATCGATTTGGATTAATAATTCTGTCTTGGCAAATCGATTCACTTTAAACAATCATTTGTATTGTATGTTAATCTTGAGATGAATAATAAGCCCGTTGTTTTGACTTATGTCTTTTGATGTACCAAAGGATGACACCCACATTTTAATAGTGGTATGCATGCTGGTATGTTGGAGGCATGACTCTTGATAGCATAGACCTATTATTCATAGATATGGAATCCATAGCTCCTCTTTAAGAGTAGTGATATCCTCTTATATGCATCTTCCTGTAATTAGAAAACTAGAACGCTCAACCATTTGGATACATAGGTGTAACCGAATGGTATTCTATCTTTGGACAGTTAGTTTTTTGATGGTGAGATAATGGAACGTAAGATAAAAATAATAGAGAAGGTAAGACAGAACTTGTCCTTAAGCCGATTATGGATAATCCTATGGGGATATGATGCACTATGATATGTCATGGAGATTAGCTACACAGGCTTCGTAATTCTATATAGTTCGAGAGTGTAGCTCCAACCTTTTAGTGGAGTTACATTGGAATTGATAATTATGAAATATATTTTTGGGATATTGGGTTTCATAATTATCAAGGGCTTGAACTATATAGGTCCATCAGGTCCCCTTTGCTAGCTCACAAAATCCTGTAACGATACAGCGTGCTTTTCCAATAATTGATGACTTATGTCAGATTTCTTAGATTGGTTGAAATTCGAAAGAATTAAATAATTCATATTTATTTATCGGTTGAATTAATTTTGTGACAAAATTAAATCAAGATAAACTTGTTGAATTATTGGGATCAGATAATTCTTATTTATTTATCAGTTGATTTAATTTTGAATAAATTAAATCAAGATAAACTTATAGAATTAATAGGAATTTATTTATTTTCCTAGAGATTATCTAGATAAAGTTGTTTTAATTAGATAACTTTTCTATTGGGTTATTTGAATTAAAACTAAGACTTTATCCTATAGAATTTCGGATGGAAAATAAAAGATTTGCTGAGATATTTTATCGACAGTTCGGCATGCCGATCTTCAAGTTTGGCCTGCCGATGGGGCAAGTTCAGCCTACCGGTTAGATAGATCGACTTGCCTATGTACGATAAAAAGATTACGTGTTTTCACGCGGATTTCATCAGATAATGATCTGAATTTGATTCTGATTTGAATTTTGAGGCATTATTTGATAAGGACTGACTCCTAGACCCAACCTCTATAAAAAGGGAGTGAGTCTCAATATTATTTAGATCAATTGAGAGATTAAGAGTGATACTTTGCAAGTGAGATTCTAAAACTCCCTGAAAGCTCTTGTTCACAAATCACAAACACTAGCTTTGGGTTCTCTCAATTGGTTGGAAGGAAAGTCACCTGGTGGAAGCGCTGAACATGTGAGCCCACACTCACTCCGATCGTGGATAAAGAATAGCAAAGAAGACTAGTTGGTTGAGACTCTTAAAAAACATTTCTTCTCTTCACAGATTATAGGAGTTCTTTGGCTTTTAGAGGTTAGTAAGATCTAGTTAATTTATGTATATAGTGTGTCAAACTTGTGTTTTGAAAAATACCCTGTTATAAAATTTTAAAATTCCACTACGCACTATTTTTCCAACAGCTAATTGAGGTATTATGGAAACATAATGTTGACATCCATGTTAGTCACATAGTACTATTTATTCTAAGAATGATAGTGTGATTGGTGTTGTATCATTAATTGTAATTTAATTATCTATCCACCTCCATAGTCAACATCCACATGACAATGATTGCCGATGAGACTCATTTTGGCTGAAAATTTTATTTATCCATTAATTTTGTTTAATTAGTTCGTTAGTATGATTGATCATACTTAACTTAATTTATTTCAATTTCTCTTCGTTGCGGCCCTTGGGTTGTGACAAATCAAGCTCAACGTGGGAATCGGAATCAACTTTATGGGGACAAAATCTGTGTTTATTCTACTATTGAGACAAACTTTAATTTCGAGGACAAAATTCTTTAAGGGGATGAGAGTTGTAATGCCCAAAATTTAGTTAATAAAGATTCATATGCAAAGTGGGATATTAGTGTGCCTGGTTAAAATTTTGGTTTTAATTAATCATTTTTATGGTATTTTCTTGATTCACTTCATTTCAATTATTTTGATATTTTATTTTAATTTCTTCAAATTATCTAATTACTCTTTATAATTGTTCCAAATGTGTCCCTAAATACCCAACATATCCTCACTCCACAACACTCAAGCTTTAAATTGAAAACCATGTGCAGAACATGGTTTTTGTTGAAACGATTCTCTCTCTCTCTCTCTCTCTCTCTCCCCTTCTTTACTCCACATATCTCCCTCTCTTAGATACTCCTTCATTTGTTTTCAAAGAACTCAAACATACTCAAGAGCTATAGCCCCAATTTCCAACCAAATCCAAGGCAAGGAATTGCCATTTTGAAGCCATCAAAGCTCACCAAACAGTTCAATAGAGGATAGAGACACTTAAACAAATTAAACTTGAGATTTTAAAGCTTTTAAACTCTGATTTTCGATGATCAAATCATGTTAGAATGGCTGAGTTTTTAAGTTACATTCGAACAATTTCGTTCCAAGTAAAATTTGACAAATTACTTTGCATGTTATGTTCTAGGCATGAATGAAACTAGAAGACATTTCAACTAAAATTGTATAATGATCTTAACCTCAAATTCATGCATTACTTCAAACAAAAACAAAATTAAACAGCTTTTACATTTTATTGTCCATTTTTTGAATTATGTGAGTAAATATGTGAAAAATGATGAAAAAGTATTGCAAGTAGTTAAAATTAAGTTTAAAAGCTTGATATCATGTTTATGGGTCATTTGGAGATGATTTACATGCATTACAATAGGATTAGTATGAGTTTTGCACGAATTGAAGCTCAGATGCTTGAATAAAGTATCCAGGTTGCGAACACGCAGACAACAGCATACAGTATAGTGCAGTTGACTGCACTACATGAGTTTGATAGGCCAAACTCGTATGGTCTACAAGCTGAACTTAACAAGTCCTAGAGGCAAACTCAGATGGTAGATAGCCGACCTAACAGCCTGAGATGATAGTTTTACCAACTGTTTTTCATCATTTTATGATTTAGAAATGTTTTAAAAAGAATATGATTTTGTGTTCAAAAACACTGATAACATGACGATTTTATACATGATTGTTTCAAGTCTAAAGGCACAAGAAGCTAACATTTAACGTAACAAAGATTTGCGATGCAGGCGTGAACGGTGTTAGGAAACGAGGTAGGACTCCAGACCCTTCTTTTTGGTAGCCATGATTTAAAAAAGAGTTTTGGCCATACTACATCTTCTTAAAACATTTCTAAGAAATAAATTGCTTGCATTAATTTATTTCCAAGAGATATTGGACATGATCATAATGAATGATAATAACAAATATAAATTGAAAACTCGATAAAAAAATGCCCAGAGAATGATATGACTAAAATGACACTGGATACCGAACAAATTAAGAATCCTGTTCAGAATGAAATGATAGTCTATGATGCCACACATAGAGATCAGATCGCACAAAAAATGACCTTGAGGTAGATCTTGAAACCTTACTGGGCTACTTTCGTGGTGATTTAGTAGGCGTTGGACATGAAGAATAATGATGTATGATCTAATATAATCACAGATGATGAACAATAAGTACAAATTTAATTAATCATTTATGATGAATTTTGACGACTACAAATGGAGAGAGATAAGTATAAATTTGTTTAATCATTTATTATTTCTCGAAAATGCATTTGAATCCATTTACTTTATTCTATACATGATGATTTTGAAACCCAAGTCCCATTGAGCTTTTCACTCATATCTTGTTTTAAATCTCTTTCCCCTTCTACGTGACTCGTAGCGCGCTGCCAAGGAGGATGTTGCTGTTGTTCTCACACAGTCTATGAGTTATTTAGCTTGTTTGTTTTATTACCAAGGCATGTAATAATGGGACATTTTAAAGACTTTGATTAATTTTCTTATGGACTGTGATTATATTAATTCTGTATGTTTGTACCATGTGTGCACTGTGTGGGGTCCGGTGAGGTCCAAACTATTTCTCAATGGAATTTAAAACCCTAATCTTATTTTCTAAGGTTATTTAAGGAATTTTATTTGTTAAATTTTATAGATTAGTAAGTTTTAAAAAGGTAAAAAAATTACCACATTTTCATAAATTACCTAGCACATTTTCCTAAATTATTAATAAAATAATTAGCGAGTTTAATTAAACCTATTTAATTTGATTTAATTAAATTGCCACATCACCACCCGAATTTGGGTTCATGACAAGCCATTATAAAAAGGGAATATATTCCTTTTGATAGATCACTTGAGAAATTTAGATAGAATTTTCTAGAGAGAGAAATTGTGAAGCTCCTATAAAATTAATGTTCCACATCATGGACAATTATTCTTGGTTTTTTCTTGTGGTTGGAAGGAGGCTCGTTACAACTAAAGATTAAACAATGTGTGTCCACTCAAATTCTGATTATAAAAAAGAGAATAGCAAAGAAAACTAATTGGTTAAAACATTTTTGGATATGACTCTATCGTAGCAAGTCTACCGAGTTAATTTAGTCAGAAGTGCGGTTACCGATTTCTTAGAGGTTCAAAATCCTGTTAATAATTCATAATATATAGCATGCTTAACTCAAATCTATGAAACAACTTTGTTTAATTTTTTTTAAAATTATGTTGCATACTCGTTTTCTAACAATTTATAGCAGATGGATTATGCCTCCTAATTGCCTGATTCTAGAGTTGTTCTGAGTTGACAAACAGAGGAGCAACTTTCTTATTTGCTTCTAGTTGACTTCCTCATTTGTTTGTCTTATTATTTGGCTTGACATTACTTCTTTCCTAAGATTGACGTAATTCTTGCTTTTATATGCAGATTTGGCTGATTTGGTCTTCAGAAGATCTAAGGGTGATCCTATCCTAATTTATACTATGTGGGTCCCTCCGGTCTCTAGTCTATTGTCAGTACCAATTGACTCACCATCCTCTATCGGTGTAGCCCTTCCTTCACTCGATTCTTCTAAATAATCGACTAACACATGTATGATGAAGATTGTGGTGTTATTTTTACTCTCAACGGTAGTGTTGTATAATTTCAATAGGAATGAAAAATCTTATTCTAAACATTCTAAAAGGTGATTAGAAAATTATTAACATTTATAGTATCTAAAATACAAAGAACTTGACCATAATAGAATTCTAACTCCTTCCTAATTCATTTAGAATAATAAATATTCTTTTGATAACCATATATGAGCGACCATCATCTTAAGTTCTTCATAGATTCACATTGATAGATTGTATTTTTGAGTTGTCAACTAATGAGGCCAAGTTAATAGCAATAACTAAACATCTTGGAGATATTATTTTATGAATAGTCGAGAACGTTTATGATATATATAGAATCTACTTTTATTACATGTGAAAAATGAAATTAAAGTTGCACTTTTAATTTGCAGTATTCACTTCTGTTTCATTTACAAAAAGTTGGACTTACAAAGAATTATACAAGAAGGGATCTTCCCTTTGCCCTCGAGCTCAATTATAAATTCCATTTTGGATTCTTGAAAATAAGAACATTGCATTTTTGTACCAAACCCTTCTGAACTTCATACATCTAACAGATTGGTCTTTAAATTAAAAATTTTTACAATTAATTGCTTGAACTTCAAAATGCATTGCAAACCTACTAAGGTAGTGTTTGGAAGGGTAGTGGGAACTGTTGGTTAGAACCATTTTTACTGTAGCATGTGAGAGTTTTACACTGTAACAATTTTTTTAGTACTATAGCATGTGAGAACTTTACATTGTTTATAACTGAGCTTGGTTTCTATCACTCAACCAAACAGCCAGTAAAATTGAAAATAAAGTGAGATTTTCAAATGAAATCACCCACATGCTAGCCACATGATGTACTGACAAGGGCATAACATGTCATTTTTCCCTTCAAAAAAACTATGCCTACCTTTTCCCTACCAAAAAAAAGCCTAACCACTGGAAGAGGAAACCTTTCAGAGTGGAGTTAGGTTGTTGTCGTTGCAAGGGATGTAGAGTTGCCTGCAGTGGTGTCGCCATCATCAGAAGGGAGAGCTTACATATCTTGTTGGTGATAGTGCAACAGCGTGACCTAGGAAAGACTGTTCGGATAGCGTCACGGAGAGGACAAGGTCGCGACCGGTGGTCTTCGCAATCATAGCTGTACGATGACAACAAATCTTGGGATCCCAACGAATGCTGACAACCTCAACCACTAATGCCGTCCTGACATCTCTCAGATCTACGAATCTAGGCCCATCGCTCAAACTCCTACACCGACATCAAAAATCTTGAACCTAGTAGCCGAGGGGATGCTTCGATGCTGGCGTCAGGCGGGGAAGGTGCAGACAGTTCGGTTGTGTTTTTTTTTTTTCCTTTTTTTCTTGTTTGTTTTAAAATTTGATCTGCAGGGTTATAATATGTCCATTTGATTTTTTCCTTTTCTTTTCAAACCTTTCGAAGATGGTGTTGTTGATCAATGGAGAGGAAAACAATGGTGGTGTTGTGTTTGTTCAAGGTCACAATAATGCGGTTGTTAATCGGCAGAGGAACAAGATGGGTTTCCCAATTTTTTTTTTCCTTTTTTTAACATTTGTACATAAAAATTTGATTTAAAATCTATTTAAATTTCCTTTTAATTTTTAGATATTTTATAAGTTAATTTCAATCATAAATATGTTTTGATTATTTTAAGTTAAAAACATAATATTTAATAACTCTTTGTATTAAAAACACAAATGTGGAGGTAAATTTGTATTAATTTTAAAATTAATAATTGAATTTGAGTCCTAAATAGAAGAAAATAGCCATGGTGCCTTTTTTTTGCAATCCATGTGCTAGTCACATGCAGTATTTTATCCATAAATTAACAAAGTTATCAAATTTTAGCAGATCAGCAACGAATTTTGAAGATCGAGGAGTCGATTGCAAAAACTTTTAGCTTACGGAACAATATACCAAGCGTGTAAAATTTATGGGGATTTGGTGCAAAAAAGCCTTAAAACATCTCACAATTATATCTTGATATGTAAAGGTAGGCTTTTTTCTTACTAGGCTCCATAAACTTTACGTATTTAGCATATTGGTCCTTAAACTATAAGTTTTTACAATTGACTCTTCAAACTTTGAAATATGTTGTAAGACATGTCCAATTGATAATGGTATTAAAAATTTGACAGATTTTGATTACTTGGCTTGCATGTGATGTACTAATAACAATATAACATGTCCATTTAATCACATGAAAAAAAAAAATTATAAAGTATTAATAAAACAACTGAAAATAAAAAAAAACATCCTCACTTTTCTTCTTTATCCTAATCATCATCTTCACAAATCAGTACCCTAACTCCTTCTCCACTCAAAATCACAGCCTAACCTCGAGTCCCTGGCACAAGATACAGGTGTTGTAGTGCCCTCCCAGCCCACACAACAGATTTTAAAGTTTAGAAAGTCAATTGCAAAAACTTTTGTTTAGGGACCAATCTACCAAACACAAGCTACAAAGTTATCCAATAAAAATCCTCTTATGAATAATGTTGCTAAAAAGTTGATGGGAAATTATATGTAACATTTTAGCATGGACATTTAAAATAATGTCACATGACTACCACATGTAATTTTCAACCCATTTTTTAACGAATTATTAACGGGGACAATTTTTATAGATCATGGACTAATAATGGAAGAATATAAATATCAAAAACCAAAAAAAGACTCACTCATAAATTTGGAGACTGTAAAACCTTAAATCGAGATTTTTTTTTTTTACCATTGTCCTTTGAACTTATCACATATTTGTAATTTGACCCCTTACTTACAAATATGTAGAATACACTTTATATAGCCATGTTCATTGTTTGATTGAAATTGACTTGTAATTTTCACATTAGTAGTTAATTAAGAGCATAACATGTCTTTTTTACATATGTTAAACCAAATATATATTATGGTTTTTAAGATCAATGGTCCTTAATCTGTAGGGCCTCCCCTACTTTACCTGTTGAATTTTAAAGACAAATACTTTACCCCTTGAACTTTCAAGTCTCCTCATTCTGCCCTTTGAACTATAGAAATCACCATTTTGTCTTATGAACTTTCAGAGCTCCTCATTTTGCCCCTTGAACATTAAAAGTCACCATTTTCCCCATGAACTATCAAAGCTTCTCATTTTTCCCTTGAATTTCTAATTTTCTGTTCATCTTTAATGCATATCTCATTTAATAAGTCGATATTATTCGCTGATATCTAAATTTAAACAATAAAAGGAAGATGAGTTACACAATAAAGATAAGGAGATATCAATGAAGAATATTGGTTTATTACATATTAAAGATGAGAAAAATGTACATATAAACTCTTTTTAAATGAGAGTTTAGACTAAAAAAAAAACATTATGTAAGAGTGTAAACATGAAAATAAATTTAAAAGCGATAAAATCTCATTTTTGCCTTTACAAATAACTCATGTGCAAATCACATGAGCTTAATTCCATTAAATAGAAAATTGGAAATTCAAAGGGCAAAGCGATAACTTTTAAATTTCAAGGGGCAAAGTGAGGAGTTTCGAAAGTTTAGGGGGCAAAGTGGTTATATATAAAGTTTATGAGGCAAAATAGAAGAGGCCACAAAGTTAAGGGGTTATTAGGGTTAATAACCAATTGTATTTTTAATTCAAAACTTTCTTTTTAATAAAGCTTAATTAAAGATTTTAATCACAATAAATTTGGGTTAAAATACATAAAAATAACCACTCATGCTTCTAATTGATGACCTATCTATCACGTTAATTGATGTCATAAAATCAACATCACTCTCAATTAAGGGAAATTTGCTAGAGATTTACAAGTCCATGTGTAAATTACCAAAATTAAAAGTTTACGGGGCAAGTTGTAAATATGCAATAACTTCAGCAGACAACTGTGTAGAGAAGTAGGTAAGTTTGTTTTCCCAATTTCAGCTACAAGAAAATCATTATACACAAGCCTTTAATTCCCCTTGAAATTTGCAGAACACCACCTTGAATTTTGTTTTAAGGGGCGTAAACTAACAATTTGAAAAATACCAAAACCCTTTCAAATATCGAGACCTAATTATAGTGTTTTTTTTTTTCAAAGCAATTATATTCTAAGAAATTAGTTTAGTTATTTTCTTAAGTAAAATAGATTGAAATATTACGTTTCAATTTAAAAAAAAAAGTGCTTTTTTGGTTGAATGTATATATGTAGATACAAGTAGAGCATATTTGAGTAATAAAGATTTTAGCTAAAAAATTAAAAAGTTATTTAGAAAGCACATTATAGAAAGTGCTAAAAGAAAAAAAAAGTAGGGACACATTTGAGAACAAAATTACTTTAACAAAGGCAAATTAGAGAATAATCTTTTTGAGAAAATAGTAATAAAGAGGGTTATGTGAAAAAAAAAAAATGAATATGACCACTTTTTAGAAAAATTACTTTTATAGGTCATTTTAAAAAATTATAAAAATTTGAAAAACAGAATACTTTATGGAAAACAAATTGCAGAAAAATATTTCAACAAAGCACCTAGAATTTAATAGAAAAACACAAAACAAATATAGAATAAACAAAAAAGAAATATATAAAAATGAGGATTATTGGATAGTTAATTGAAATACATATTTATTAACTTAGGCTAAAGGTATATATATATATATATATATATATATATAAATGTATATACATATATATAGTTCAAATAAGTATATATATACATTTAAAAAAATCAAAATCTAGAGGGACGGAGAAAGGTGCAAGCGATTTTTACATTTTTCTTTGTCCCTTAAAAATATTTCAAAACCTAATTTTAATATATATTTTTTTGTTTTGCATTTTCTTATTAAATTTCAAGTGTTTTATTGAAATATTTTTCTCTAATGTTCTCTTCTTAAAGTATTTTATTTTTCAAATTCTTATAAGTTTTTTAAGATGACCATAAATCGTAATTTTGCTAAAATGTGGTCATGTTTAAGCATTTTTTTAACGCAACCCACTTTATTACTATTTTCTCATAAATACATTTCTCTAATTTGCCCTTGTTAAAGTAATTTTGTTTTCAAATGTGTCCCAACTTTTTTCCTTTTAGCACTTCCTATAATATACTTTCTAAGTAACTTTTTATCTAATTTTTTAGTTAAAATCTTTATTACTCAAATACACTCTGCTTGTATATACATATATATACTATTCAAACAAAAATACTTTTCTATTAAAACGTACAATTTCAATCTATTTTGCTTAAAAAAATAAACTAATTTCTTATATTATAATTACATTGGAAAAAACACTAAAATTAGGACTCGGTATTTGAAAAGGTTTTTGGAGTCTTTCAAATTGTTAGTTTATATTACCTGAAACAAAATTCTAGCTCTATCACTACAGGAGCATATGCCCATCCCACCTCCCTCCGCCCCTATTTGTAAATCAATTTAGATTTAGATTGACGAGCTTATTGTAACCTTATCAAAAGACAACATTACTCTTGTTGCATCCTTATAAAAACAATGTTGAAATTGTTGAATTCACAAAAATAAAAAAGCTAGAAATTTTTAGTATTTAACAGTCATCCATAGGAGCAACTCTAGATCTTGAATAGTCTTTTTCTCTTTAGGGTAAATTGTTTTACAAAAGTATGATTTAGTCCCCAACCTTTTATTTTTTATTTATCAGTCCTCAACCGTTAGTTTTAGTTATTGAGTAACTAAATTTAACGGCTAAACCGTTAATTTTAGGGACCACTTTTTCACCTTTTTGAGAACTTTAGGGATCAATTTGTCACCTTTTTTATAAATTTAGAGACCAATTTGTCACATTTTTTGTCCAAAATGAATTAGTCGACCGTTAAATTGGTCTCTCAACATCTAAAATCAAAGATTGGGGACTTATTCTAGAAGCATGTACTTGCACACAAGACAACACTGGTTGGTTCTTAAAAATTCACGCTATACTTGATCGATGTTGACTCTATACAATAAGATTAAGGTTTGGTTAGACAATTTGCTATTAGTGAGCGTAGAGTGAAATTTATTGGGAATGGAGGGAAACGGAGAGCCCACTCCACTCCCTCGGGCCTCCATAGCTTCATGTATGCAAGGGACCAAATGTTTATTTTTGTAAAAAGTTAGGAAGTGCTAGAGCAATTCACCTTTTTCTTTAAAAAAAAAAAAAAAGTATGAAGCATGAATAGCCGTGAACTTTTTTGAATTTCTGTCGCTGAGAGATTAGAGATTTTAAAACTATGTATTGGACTAAGGTGCTCGCCTTACCCGCCATGTACCCTTGACAACATGATCTCATTTATCAATATGAGGAAACTTTCCCTGGACATCTACTTCAGTCGAAAGGAAAACAATATAAATCTTCTGTTCAGGATGAAAACGATATTGCCAGTTTTTGGCGGAATTCAAAATAGCATTATACGTGTCTTATTTAGCAATGTAGCGATGGAATTAACAAAAATAAAAATAGAATGTAGTAGGAATCTTTTTTTTTAAGGATTTAATAGTGAAAATATTAATTATACTCTTTTTTTTTTCTCTTTTTAAAAAGAGTTAGAAAACTACTAATAGGTGAAAGGAAGAGAACATGGTTCAGTAACATTAATTTAGTAGATGCTTCGAGAGCATTTAGATGGGGGAATTTTTATAAATGGCATCTTCGAAACTTACTGTGACATAAGTTAAATAATTAACATAAATATTAATATGATATAACTTTTCTAAATATGACATAAATAAACATATTTTTTAAAAATATAGCATGACATGTAATTTTTTCTTATATATACATGCATTACGATACTGCTATTTTTCTTTCTTTTTTTTTTTTCTTTTTCAAGTATTCCAGACCCCTAAGCTGCGCGCA
>CAMOHE010000302.1:0-11715 GCA_946598075.1 Artocarpus hirsutus
TAACTCTAATTTGACTAACCTAACTAGATGATAAACTAACAAGGCAAATTTTTTTTTTGAATAATTTATATGCTATTTAATAGAATGTAAATAAGCCAGAATTAGTGCCAAAAGAGAATGAAAAATTATGAAGTTTCATCAAAAACTAAGAACAAAATTGTCATGACATTTTGATGTAAATCACTCCTGTAAGCAACAATACTTCAAATTTATTTAATAGAACAATTAAGAACAAAAGCAAACATAAAACAGAGACATTTATAAAAATTATGGATAGTATAATATTTGGCTCCCTTAAGTTTTCTCCATAACTCATTTAGTGAGCTTTGAGTTAGTAATTCTCAGACCAGTTGATCTAAGGTACTAAGTGTTAAATCACCCCTTAGAACTTACTTATTTTAGTTAAAGAAGCTACAAAACCAAGCGTAGAACTTATTTAACGCCCTTAATTGTTCATCTTCTTAAAATAACAAAACTTAAGTATTCATAGCTTTGACTTACTACTACAATTAAGCATTACAAGACGTGTGTAAAAAGACTGGTTTACAAACACTTTGAAAAATAAACACATAAAAATGTTAAATAAAATCAAAGTTTTTGAGAGTTTATAAAGTTAGACAATTCAAAGAATAGAAAAGTGATATTACATTAATATGAAATTTAGAAATCAAAATAAAATAATAACACATTAATAACTAAGAAAATAATATTTACAAAATACTTTTTTATTTTCTTTTTAATTTTATGACTCACAAAAAAAAAATTTTACAACACACTAAAAATCTAGAGTAAGAACTAAAAAAGTTAAGCAAAAATCAAAATATTTTGGCACAATTTCACACAACATTGAAGCACAACCCTCTCCCTAACCTAAATTATACATTGTCCCCAATGTATGAAAAAAATAGTGAGAGCAGCAAAGATATTGCCTGAATTAGCATAACTGTAGAAATGATCTATAACTGGCTTAACAAACAAAAAAAATTTAAAAAATAACATAACACACAACAATATATTATCAGTCGGGCCTTTTAAAGTCAGATTTCCTAGATTTTTTTTTGTTTTAGAATTAAAAGCACTTTTAAATTCTTCAAAATGCATTTCAAAAGGCTGCAAGTACAGAATACTTACTAATCACAATTACTATATCTTTCTTAATCTTAGCTATTTTAAATAAATTACTAACTAATTTAATTTCAAAAATTTTTTAAGAAAAATCAAAATGCAAATTCAAAACACACATTTTTTATTGAAAATTTTATTTGAAAATCTAAACAAATTGCATTTACAAAATCAAACCTATTAGAATGAGTCTCGAGAAAAAATTGAAAACAGTTTATTTTCATAACTCAACCATTCTAAAGAAATTTAATTTGTAGCTTTCATTTTAAATTTTGAAAATAAATCTCAACGCTTTTTTTTTTAATTTTGAAAACCTAGGGCTAAAGGTGATGATTGTTCCTCTTCTACAGCTAAGCCTTCTTTCTCTTCCTCACATTCCTCTCCTAGTAGTTGTTCAAAATAGGTGGGTTCCAAATTTTTCTCATTTATGGTTAGATATATTGCTTCTTCCTCACCTAAAGAATATTCTTCAAACAACTCAAGAGGTTGGTCAATTGGCTCAATAGGTTGTTTTAAATGACAACTTTGTGTTACAACATCTTTGACAAGAGTGGTTTCATTGGGTTCTACCTTTGACCTTAAGGAATACAACGAAGTTCTACATCCCTCGTAGTTTCTCTGTATTTTTCTAAGGTTTCTTCAAATTTTTCTAAGGTTTTTTCTACATTCACACTATTTAGGTCACTATAAGTCTCTTGTAGATCAAAATTTGACTCTAAAATTTCAGGTTGAGTGCCAAGCCAAGGTTTTGAAATATTTGAATTTTTCTCCCAATATAAGTTGTTCCTAGAACTACTCAATACGCAATATTTATACACAGCCATATCTTCTAACATATAATAGGCTTTATCTATAGATAATTGGTAAAAAGTGGCGGATCCATCTCATCTCTCTACCCAATTTTTTGTTTTATGACTTAACATATCTATGAAAAGTTCTAACAAATATTCTCTAGAAAGACCATAGTGAGGGCACCTATTTAGCAAGTTTCTATATCTCTACCAAGCACTATAAAATGCTTCCAAGAGTTGTTGGGAAAAATTTACAACAAAATGACAATGAATTTCCCAAATATTTTTTATTTTTTTGATTTTTTGATTTTTTTGGTCTTTTAATTTTTTTAATTTTTGAAACAAATTCATCGAATAATGTTAAATTAATCAGATTCTTAGAATGTTGAGGGTCACACTAGACAAGCTTAAAATTCCCAACTTTCTTAGACAAGGGTTTGAGCCTTGTGGTCGTGGGCTCGAGTCCCAACAGTGGGCCCATTTGATAGAATCCAATAAATTTTGTAATTATCCAAACTTGCAAAATAAAAGACAAGATGCTAAGCTTTTCTTTATCCAGAACGAATGAAGTAGTGATTGAAAAGCATCCACCTTCTCTTTTTAATTTTTAATTTTTGAATTTTTAATTTCATTTGATATTTTTAATTTTTTTTTTATTTTTTGAATAATTAACACACTAATTAAGACATGCAAATAATTAAAATAATATTTACATGGGATAGGGATATATCACTTACCTATTTTCCCACTTAATTTAGCAATCTGACAAAGTGACGGCACCTCCTTGGCAACGGCACCATATTTTTGTTGTGTCATCTAAAATGATTCTTTAAACGTAGACGTTTGTAGTATAGAAAGGTTATCATATACACAAAGAGGTGGGTTTTTGAAAGATTGAAAATTTTTAGTTTAAAATGGAAAGTTATTTTTGAAAACAAAACTTGAAAGAAAACAAATATTTTTTGAAAATTTCAAAATAATATTTTAAAACATAAAATTAAAATGGTAAAGCTACGAGAATCCCTTGTATGTTTCATAACTGATACGAAATTTTAACTCTAAAAAATTATCTAAAATATTTGATTAATTCTACCTTCTCTTGTAAATTGTTAGCACAATTCTTATTTCTATAAGTCAACCTAAAGCAACAATATAGAAAGCTACAATGTAATAAGGGTTTTCTTATAAAAAGTAGCAAAATAATCATCTCTCACTAATAATTTAGTGCACTAATTATAAAAATTATAATCGTTGTCACTACAATTATATTAACACAATTTAAAGATAGAAAAGTAATAAAAAACCAATTTAGTAATATTTAAATGTACAAATTTGTGCATAATTTCTGGCAGAACCTTGTTTTATTAATTAGTCTAAGAATACACTATACCATCATCTGTTGACTATAAATTATGCATTACTAAGCATTTGCTGTGCCAGTTCATATTTATAATACTGCAAAAACTTAACTTAATAAACAAGCATGATTTCAGTATTATTAATATTAATTATGAAACACAATTAAATTATACAAATAAGCATGACTGAATTTATGTAAGAATTGGGTACATAATAACATTAACAATAATTATTAAAAAAACATAGAAATGTAATTTATTCTATAAAAATATAAACATGACAAAACAGATATAGAGTTAAAATCTATATAAGAGTATCAGACATGCGAGATCATCTCTCTGTCTCACCACATTATCTACACTAATTTGGGCATTATTTTTATTGGATTTGGAGGAGTAGCCTAACCATATCTCCTCCCAAAAAGGGGTACCGTAGAGTCAAATACTCAATAGTTGAAAAACTGAAGAAAGGCCAGAAGGCCTTGAGGGGGTGCTTTGAAGGGGGAAGGCCATTTATAGTAGTGAAATACTACTATTGACAGTTTTTTATTATTTTTATTATTTATTTATTTTTTTTTTATTTTATTATTGTTTTATTTTTTCTTTTCTTTAGCGTTCCTAAGAACACGTGTTTTTCTTCATGATCTAGTGTGGTACCTATATTGATTGGATGATTTACGGCCCTTAGATCGCTGACTGAAGACTTGGAGAGTGGCATGGATTGAGTCTTCTTAGAGACAAGTAAATGCATGCCTCTAGACCATTGGATTGTTCAACGTATGCTGATGCAACAGTAATTAAGACATGCTAACATGGAGAAGGCCGCACCGAATCTAAAGCTTAATATCAAAAAGTGGAAGACGAGCATACGGCCTTGATCATTTCTGTGGCTCGATCCAAAGGCCTAGACCCTACCACGTGTTATTTCTTTTAAATTTTGAATATCTTTTTATTTCTGGTGTATTTAAGGTCCATTTTGCCTTTTTTTTTTTTTTTTTGCTGTTTTGCTCCATTTGTCTTGTAGATTTTAAATCTAAAATTAACAAACACAATAAAATTAATTTTTTATGCACAAAATATTTACAATAATTATAAAAATATTTATTTTACAACAAAACACACAAAAATAATTGTAAATTTATAAAATTCCAGTCTCATTTGGTTTAACACAAATATAATTTATATGACTCAAAAATATTTTTAGAAATTACTAAAAGTACTATAAAATGTATTTAAAAACCCAAAACACACTATAAGCTATATTAATACTCAAAATAAAATAACTACTCCTTATTTTTACAATTTTGATTATTTATAATATAAACACATATTTAACATACCGAAATGACTCCAAAAATTACCAAAAAATATTATTAAACATAAAAACACATTAAAAACATATTTTTAAACACATTTACACTCTAAGAGACTAAAATACTAGTTAACACGAAAATGTGCTACTAATTAGAGGATTTAACGAAAAATAAAAGTATATATAAATAATTTTATCCTTGGAAAATGTACACTTTTATAGTCTCATCGAGGACAAAATGCCGATTAATAGAAGGAAAAGGATAAACTAGGAACACTAGAGCAATGCTCATGTAACTTTCAAACTTCACCTATGGCTGGAAGCAAGTGATTTTTTCAATTCTTTTAATATACTTGAAATATGTTTGTATTAATTATGCATAATGTTTTTAAAGACTGAGCATGGTTTGTAATATGTTGCATGTGCTATGTTTAATGTGTATGTATTGTTATGGCATATAGTATGTTAGCATTTGATATGTTCACTAAAGTTTACATGAAGCTAAATCAAAAAAATTAATTAAGTATCGTATAAGTCTCTTTGTATACAAGTTATATTAAAGTTGTGACTTTGTTGTTTGAGGGTCCTAAGTCTTCCACAAGAGAACCATTATGCTAATTTAATGTTTTGATCTCATAAGTGATGATGTTGGTATCTAAAGACTACAAGTTCAAGTAAGATAAGAATGATGATAATAAATTCATAACTAAAGTTCATAATTGAGCATAAATAGGATTATGTATTCTGATATTGCCTACATTCCTTCTAATAAGTGATTTATTAAGGAATCGTTTTGAAAAACTTTATACGTGAATGTTTTATGAGAAAATAATTATGAAAAATGTTTTATGAAAAATGTTCTACGAGAAAGATTTTAAAAAGAGAGTTTTTTAAAAAGAAAGATTTAATATTTTGTGAGATTTGTTTGAACTTACTAAACGAAAGCTCATTATAAGTTCCTTCATGCTATAGATAGCCTGCAAAAAACTAGTGAGACTAGTTCAAGAGCTTAGTGTTATAGTGATAGATATGATGGTTAGGTATGGATACCACTAAAGCTATTTTTTGCTAATTTTAAAGAAGATTTAGGTTATCTTGAAATGATGTTCTTAAAGTTTTTATAAAAGTAAATGTTTGCTCAACGAATTTTTAGAGATGATTTGAATGATTATGAAGAAATGAATGCTTAAAGAAATGTTATACGAAAAGTATTTTAAAAAGATATGTTCTTTGAATTGTTTTGAGTAATTACAAAGTTAAGATTTGTACTAATGTTTTTGTTTATATTGCAATGGATGTTACAATAGTTTCAAGTATGTTGAAAAAAAGATTTAACCAGTATTTTTCTTATTAGTAAGTAAGATTAGTGTTAAGGAATCATGTTTAAGAAGGCTAAGTGATGGTCCAAAAAGGTGGGTCATTACAGGTCGTATCAGAACAGTATCTTGCCATCCTATTTCACTCTATTGTATGTCCGCTTTACCATAGCTCAAGTTTGTAAGTTTATTAAAGTTAGCAAAATAGTTAGTATTTGATGATTACTTGTTAATTTACCATGTTTATAGTACTTGATGGTGGAACATCCAGATGAGTAATGGGAAAACAAAGGCTAGAAGGTGAATGTTATTTTATATGTTATAATGTTTCCGTGAATTGACGGTAACAAGTCAATGATGGTCAAACTTAGTCAACAATGGTCAACAATTGACCCGAATGCTCAAAATCAAAAGGATAAGCTTACAACATGTTATGATGTTTTTTTTACACACAACGGTGTGCTTTGTTTGAGAAAATCTCACTCTGTTAGAAGTCGTTTGGTATTGACTATATGCAAAACAAGGAAAAGCATACCAAGATGATGAAATTGAAGTCCATAATTAGAATTTTGGTGATTTCCTCACCACATTTGTGGCTTATCTTTGAAAGATATGCTTAAGAGCAATTAGACATTAGATTACTAACTATGTACTTTTTTTAGATTAAGCAATCCATAGCTAAGCTAAGGCATGCTAAAGAGCTCGCAACAGCCTAGATTGGTATCACAATCAAAATGATGATGTCAAATTTGTCAGCACAAGCCTCATAGGTTGGAGGATGAAAGTTGAAGATTATTACATACTAGAGAATTATGAAAAAAATACGACTCTAGAGTGAAGATAGGATCAGAGTTGCACAACAAAAGCATGATGTTATAACTCAAAAAAATGTGTCAATAAAAAGACATAGGTTTTTGGAGTTCTAAGTTGGGGACTTAGTTCTTGCTAAGGTTACAAATAAAAGAGTTAACAGGATTCATTGTGAACAAAAAAGATGATAGTAAATAAGAGCGTACCACTTATTAGGGTTTTGTTGTGGAACCACAATGTAGAGATAGCAACATGAAAGCAAGAAAAAGAATACATGAAAAAGAAACTAGCTGTGGCAGTTTAGATTTTTGAAGACGAAAATTTTAAAGGAGTGTAGATGTAATACCTAAAGAATTTATGGTACATTAAATGGGCAATATTTAAGGAATTATTATGAGAAATTTAGGTACAAATTTTGTGAGCAAAGGTTTATGCTCAAAAATTTGTTATGTTAAGAGCAAGTTTTGTGTCACAAGGATTGTTATTTAAATCCATTTTTTGTGATAAATTTGATGAAAATAAAAATGGGATTTTTTAAGATTAAAAATCATACCATAATCTTAAGGGAAGAATGAATGATATAAAAATAAGCTAGAAAGCTTAATTATTATAGAACGTATTGCAACGAATTTTTAAATGAAAATGTAGTTTAAGAAAAATATTGTATGGAAATATGAAAATTATACTGTACAAAAATTAAGTAGTAAAAAATTATGCAGTATAAGGATTATCCTAATAAAGTTATGCAGCATGGAAGTTGGATTGATAAAGTAATGCAATTTGGAAATTAGACCTATAAAGTCAAGAAGTATACGAATTTATACTATGCAAAAGCTAGTGGGACCCACCAACATGCCACCCAAAAGGTGGGAAAAAGGCCATAACCTCCCTTTGCTTGGACCTGGTTTTGGCCCTCCCCTCCATTCGAAATAATTTTTCATCTCATTTTAATCCTAATGAGGTGTCATTACTAGTAAAAGTAACTAGTAGGAAAAATCACACTTTGTCCTTATCCATTTCATTCATAATTTAAAGCAAAATAGCCCATGTTCTTCCCTCAAAAACTGGCTATGTCTACCTCCCATCTCTCTAAATATTTTGCTTAAACGCAACCTCTAATCAAGCTTAGAAGCAAGTTCAAGTGGGTTAGTGCAAGATTAGCTACTTTTCTAGGTAGAAATCCCAACTTTTACTTATGGATTTTTGTGCTTTCTTTTACGTTTTGGATGGGTTTTTTATAGGGATTTTGCTATGCTTTATATCAAGAAGGAATAGCAAGGCCTAAAGCATCAAAGTGAAAGTGCAAAAAGCTTGAGAAATCTAATGGTAAGAACCCAAATCCTAGTCTTGAAAGTTTGTTGATTTTCATGGGTTTTGTAATTGGTTTTTGTAAAATATTGGACTATGGCATGTTAAGAGGACATTATGTTATGATTGTATGGTATTTTATAAGGACAATGATGTTAATGAAAAAATAGAAACTAGGGTTTTATATTCAAAATGAGAAAGTATGAAAAACCTAGTGATAACACCAAGTTTAGACATAATAGGCGTTTGACAAAATGTTTTAGATCATGGCATATAAAAAGAATGTTATGACATGATCATTTTAAGTATTACGTGCATGAAAGGTTGTTTAAGGGAATTTTGAAAAATTAAAGTGTATGAGGCCCTTAGAGGTTGATTCATTCTATGAGTCTAACATGAGATTTGTTGAAAACATCGAGTTGGGCAGCTTTTGTAAAGAAATCTCATCCAAATTCTAATCAAAACAAGCCAAAAAATATTGAACACTATTCTGCAGGTCCAAAAACTCGATAAAAATGAATGACTTGTAAAAAGTTAAAACACGAAAATTGTAGATCTCGTCAAAATGTTTAGGAATCGCAGACAAGTCATGAAAATTCCATACTAGTTTTAAATTATAAATTTTATAAGATTTTAATAACGAAATTTCAAAATGAGGAAAACATTTTGAAATAAAAGAGTTTTGACCAAGGATATTTTGTAAATTTTAATTCTTATGAAAAACTGGACGTTTTGATATAACACGGTTATTTTTGCTGCCTGGAGCAAAAATGTCAAGATTTTATATTTAGGGCTAAAATCGTAAAACCATATGAAACTATACTTTTTACTATGCAAAGTTGGTTTTTTTTGCTAGAGTGAGCTAGTGACTAACCATGGTTTTTAAAGCTCAAAGTCTTGTGAGAATTTTCTAAGAAAAGCTCGTAAGGGCAAAATTGTCAAGATTTTCATATTACAGTTCAAAATCGTAAAGTTTTGACAAAATAGATTTTTCATAAAAAGAAAATCGATGTTTTCTTTTTCTCAACATTATGAGAAGCAACAAGATGTAAGTTTTGGTTTAGATGGGTTTCAAGAGTTTTCAAAGACTTGTAAGGGCAAAAAGATCATTTTTTGCAAAACGGTCAAAACGGACCCCGATTCAGGAAAACTCCACTTAGTAGGAATTTTTTTGTGTCCTATAACTATCAAGATAGTAATGTGAAACGAGAAGTTTAGTAAAGTTACATGATTTATAAAAAACCTATTAAGGGTAAAATCGTTATTTTCATATAACGGCTAAAACGAAGCCCATGCACTTCGATTTAGCAAATTGTCCTTAGACAAAAAATGCTCTGCATCATGTTAAAAAACAAAACCGTTAAGCTAGACGAAAAATTTGATCAAGGAACATCCAAGTTAAGTAATGGAAAAGTAAACTAATGGCAACCCAACGAAAGGCTTAAGAATGAATGTTTTATGTTTAAGTTCTGTTATTGACCAAGTAGATTAATAATAAAAAAAAGTTAACTAATAGTTGGGTTTTGTTTAAACAGGACACAAAGCCAACAAATAGAAGGAAAAAAATAAACTGGGAACGATAGGGCGATACTCATGTAAGTTTCAAACTTTACCTATGTCATGAAGCAAATGATTTTTTAAATTCTTTAAAAATGCTTGAAATATGTTTGCATTAATTATTCATAATGTTTTTAAATACTAAGCATGATTTGCAATATGTTGCATTTGTTATTTTTAATGTTTATGTATTAAGTCATGGCATATGGTATGTTAGCATTTGATATGCTCACTAAAGTTTATAAGAAGATAAATCAAAGAAATTAATTAAGTGTCGTACTAATGTCCTTGGTGTGAGGTATATAAGCTATGTTAAAGTTGTAACTTTGTTGTTCGTTGGTCCTAAGTCTTCCATAAGGGAAGCATTATGTTACTTTAAAATGAACTCATAATTGGTAATGTTGGTATGAACACTAAAGGTCGCAAAATAATGATGATAAGTAATTCAAATTGGAGTTCATAATTGAACATAAATGAGATCATGCATTATGAAATTACTTGCATTCCTTTCATGAAATGATTTATTGAGGAATGTTTTATGAAAAATGTTCTATGAGAATGTTTTATGCAAAAAAATTTATGAAAAATGTTTTACGAAAGGTTTTAAAAAAAAAAGTTTTGTAAAGAAACATTTAATATTTTTTTAGATTAGTTTGAACTTTCTAAGTGAAAGCTCATTACAAGTTCTGTCATATTATATGTAGTTCTACAAAATAATAGTGAGACTAGCTGAAGAGTTGAGTGTTGTGGTGACAAATGCGATTGTTGGGTGTGGATACTACTATAGTTGCTTTCCGCTATTGTGAAAGAAGATTTATGCTATCTTGCAATAATGTTTTTAAAGTTTTAAGAAAAGTAAATATTTACTCAATGAATTTTATGAATTGTTTTGAATGATTATGAAGAAATGAATGCTTAAAGTAATGTTATAAGAAAGTATTTTAAAAAGATATATTCATTGAATTGTTTTGAAGGATTACAAAGTCAAGATTTGTACTCAAGTTTCAGTTTACGTTGCAACGAATGTTGTAACAGTTACCTGGTATTTTTCTTATTAGTAAGTAAGATTAATATTAAAAAATCATGTTTAAGAAGGCTAAGTTATGGCTCGTAAAGGAGGGTTGTTATAGTTTTCGACCGATGATGGTCGGTCTTATGGCGGTCGGTTTTAGACAATAGTAACCTGTCAGACTACATAAAGTAATCCATCAGTAACCTACTTGTTTTCACTTGTTTTTTTTCCCATAATATAATGTATTAGATTATGTAAAATCCCAACATTTTAAGAACAATAATGATAAGGTGAATAATAAAAACCAAGAAAATTAGCAAGAAAATTAATCATTTAACAATAAAATCCAAAGTTTTAAAGTTCAAACATGATATAGTGTTTAATAGATGATATATTATTGTAATTTATATTTATATTTTTTAAAAGAAAAAAGGGGCCGGCCAAACCGATAGAAAATTAACTTTTGAAAACCAAACTGCTCCCTTTGCCATGGTCAATTTTGCTATCATAACTAATTTTTTCAGTTTTTTTGGTTAATTTGGCAATCGATTTCAGTCAGTCTTTGGTTTTTTTTTTTTAAATAGCCCTATTTTTGACAAATCATTTAAACACTTCCATGTGCAAATTTTGGAGTTGGGAAGTCAATAGTAGCTTCTAGGGAGCCCTCCTATACAAGCCCATACTCAAGCTTAATGCTCTCCTTTAGGTCTAACATGGCATGAACAAAAAGCCTAACAACCCAATGAACCTAATTAACCCATCAAAGTGAAACTGTCATGCCCCAGAGTACGGGAGGTGACGTGGTGGTTTAGTTAAGTTAATTAAATAAAGATTTAGTTAAAATTTTGGTTTAAGAATTAGATTTATAAATAAAAATAAGATAATTTTAAAATCGTTCAAATAGAATAATTTGAGGAAATAAAATAAACCATCATAATGATTAAGCAAATAAAAAAGAACATTAAAATATTTAAATATGGGGAGGAACGAGTATGGGTTCCACTGGCCCACATATTGTGCACACACATGTAGTACTGACAATATTATAATACAACCACAGTCCATGAAAAGAAAAGTTAAGAGTTTACATGCCTTACTTGCTATAGTACAACCTACCCAAATCTTCTAC
>CAMOHE010000309.1:4614-20541 GCA_946598075.1 Artocarpus hirsutus
CCCATTTAACAAAATTTTAATATTATTTAAAAAAAAAAAAAAAAAAAAAAAAAAAAAAGAAAAAAAAACTCATATCTTAAGCATATAAAGACGAATTGACAGAAAGACATATAAATTCGATCACGGATGTAGAAAAAGATTTATCTGTAAAGCTGTACTTGAGCGACTTCGTCATCTGATAGATATTAAAAAAAAAAAAACCTTGTAATGACGGTGATTAGTCCGTAAGAGATTTTTTTTTTAAATGTGCCTTCAATTTGCAAGATGACCAATAAATACAAAAAACAAGATAATTACGCCTGGTGGTGGCATATACCGGTGAAGAATGACATGTCAAGACTCTTTTACTTAGCATATAGGGATCGATTCTTATTGTCTATAATAACATAAAAATTATGTCTCTCATCGACCTATAAATATGGTATGGGTTGATGTTACCGTACTTGTGGTCTTGGTAGATTATCAAGTGTCTAAATGCTGATTTTTTTTTTTTAGCAAAAGAAAAAACAACATAACTAGATGAAAGAAAAATCAATTTCGGAACATTCAAGTAGTGGAGACGGAGGTTTAATCCCGGAAGGCAATACTCCAATTTTTAATCGTATAACTAATTATATGATTCGGCCACAACTACATACAAGTTTACCAATTCACCAACCAATTTTCTATTCTCTTGAAAAATACAAAAATACAAATGAAAAAGAGAAAGGAAATCTCCATGATATATCAGCCAACAAGTTAGAAAAGGCCCTATAGTTATCCACTTAAAAAAATAAAAAAATAAAAAAAAAAAGAAAGAAAGAAAGAAAGAAAAGAACGTCTCTACAGTTACACGATTTTACCCCACGCAGGCCACATGATCAAACTAATTAATTTAAATATTAATTTGAACAGTCAGTTTCTATATAAATCCTTGCTTCATGTTATAAAACCTTAATCACCAGTCAGCCAAGCCCTTAACATTATATAGACGTATTCTTAATTATTTGTTGTACGTAAAACGTTGAAAAAAAAAAAAAAAAAACCTTCATCTCCCTTGACAACAATATATCAACTACTCTTGAAATGGAAGAAAATTTATCCTCTACCCAGCTTCCTGCAATGCAGGAGCCCCTGAATTATGGAAACTTGATCACCGTTCTCAGCATCGATGGCGGTGGAGTTAGGGGAATCATCCCTGCAACCATTCTTGCGTTCCTTGAGTCACAACTTCAGGTAATTTAGTCTCTGTCAGTCGTATACATTTATTTATAAACATCCTATCACATTACAATCATTTAAATATACGTAAATGCGTAAATTCAAAAGGAATTCATAAAAATATTGCACTTGTTTAGAAATATTTTGTTCCCTATAGCGATCAATAGATCACTATAATTGATAATACACATACACCTACACCTATATATTGATAATAATATTTGTACACAAACGTCATATGTTATATCTCTTAAAGTGTATTAGTGTATGATATATATTATATATAATTTATATATATAACGGTTTGTTTACAGGAGCTGGATGGGGAAGAGGCGAGACTTGCAGATTACTTTGATGTGATCGCCGGAACAAGCACCGGCGGTCTAGTGGCAGCCATGTTAGCGGCTCCGAACGAAAATAAACGTCCCTACTGTGCCGCCAAGGATATTACGCCCTTCTATCTAGAGCACTGCCCCAAAATTTTCCCACAAAAAAAGTATATATATATATATATTTATATGTTTACATATAATTAAGCCTAATATTCATTTATTGAATTGAGAAATGATCATATTAAATTTTTTGCATAATTATATGCTGATTTAATTAAAATAATTGATTTATGCAGTGGGGCTTTCAAGTCAGTTAGGAGTCTGCTGGGAAGTTTAGCAGGACCCAAGTACGATGGAAAATATCTTCATGGGCTGCTGAGGGAGAAGCTAGGGGAAATACGCTTGCATGACGCCTTAACCAATCTAGTCATTCCAACGTTTGATATTAAGCAATTGCAGCCAACCATTTTCTCATCCTATGAGGTCTCTCTTCTTAATTCTTAGACGTGCTATACTCTAACTAATTTAATCCCACATTGAATTAAAAGTGACATACCAGGAATTTTTGACATCTAAAAACATGTAGATTTAATTATAATTTACCTGTTTTCTAGTGGATAATTTGATAATTAAAATTGACATATAAATTTGCTCTTTTTGTCCTTTTTTAATTAGGAATTAGCATGGTTCAGTTTTAAGTATTATTCTCGTGTTGGGCTAATTAGATAAATGATAAAAATCTCTCACCGGAGATTTTTGGGTAATGATATTTGTAAACACAGTGGACTTACTCATATTAAATGTATACATAACACTACTTCTATTTTTTTTCCAGACTGTTTAGTGGGAAAAGTGTAAGTATTTGACTGATTCTGAGGCCAGATATTGGTATTTCAATTTATATGTTTATTTCTCTAGAATGCATCTACATTATTGTATTTTATAGGAATTTTTAATACCAGTATTTTCTAATCAAAATAAGAACAAGTCTCAACATGAATGATGTCTGCGTGCTTAGTTGTTCATATCTATAATTATAATCCAACTATTGGATTTTTTAATTTGTCAACCAACGGTTCGAAATTTTCTTTGTTTAATTGATAGAAGTAACTAGTATAGAAATCTAACAGGTAGCTGACATATATTTCATGATAAATATTTCCCCACAAACATCTGCATCTTCCAGAATATTTCAGTCAAACATTATTTTCTATTTAATTATAATTTCCAGAACTGATTAAGTTTTCTTATGAGATTGATTGTTGGATGATAGGATCAACCTTTTCTACGAAAATAGAACCATATTTTAATGTATTAAATAAGTTCAAACCTTATTATTAATTTTTTTTAAAAAAAAGCAAAATCTCTTATCCTTTTATTATGCAGGTAAAAAGTTCACCCGACTTGGATGTTAAACTCTCAGACGTTTGCATTGGTACTTCGGCAGCTCCGACTTTTTTTCCTGCCCACTACTTTACGAACCAAGACATTAATGGAAATGTTCGCGGATTTAATCTCATCGACGGTGGCGTTGCTGCTAATAATCCAGTATAACTTAATTCATAGATTAACTTTAGAGCCAGAACCAGTTGGGAAACATAGATTCGAACAAAAAATTTGAATAAAAGATAATAACATAGAATTCAAATTTTATGAGAGAAATTGTAACAAAATTAGATCGAATGAAAAATTTTTTGTTCATAGCTATGTTTCCAAATGGATTCTTAATATTATTGATCTTCTTTCAAAAAAAAAAAAATAAATAATAATAATGATGTTTATGATTCTGATTATGATATCAGGCATTAGTTGGCATAAGCCAAGTAACAAAACAGATGAACAGTCAAAATCCAGACTTAAGGCGCTTCCCGATCAAGCCGATGGACTACAGTCGGTTGCTGGTGATTTCGGTCGGCACCGGGTCGGCGAAGATAGAACAAAGATACACCGCAAGCATGGTCTCCAAATGGGGCGCATTGCGATGGCTATTTAACGACGGAGCCACTCCAATTGTGGGCGTCTACAGTCAAGCTAGCGCGGACATGGTCGATTTCCATATTTCCGTCATCTTTCAAGACCTCAACTCTCAAGATCATTATCTTCGTATTCAAGTAAATATTGAGCTAGTTAAATTAGTTGATTAAATATATTACATATCTATATGATTTTGATCATACAAATACATATATATATTATTAGGATGACGAATTGGTGGGGGAAGAATCATCGGTTGATATAGCTACAAAGGAGAATATGGAAAAACTTGTACAGATCGGGGAGCAGCTGTTGAAGAAAAGGGTGTCGAAAGTGAATTCAGAGACGGGTTTGTTTGAGCCAGTTGATAAAAATGGCGCTACTAACGAGGATGCTCTTAAAAGGTATACGTATAATTATAATAGTTTAATTGACACACGTATTCTTAGCGGTTTGAATTCTGTTTTAAAGCGTTAGATGTTCTTCAAGTTTTTATTATTTTTATACCTTTTCATGTTAGGGCAATTCTACAGCCCGGTCGGGAAAAAAAAAAGTTTTTCTTCACGTTATTGTGATTTTTTACTATACCTAAGAAGAATACCTACCATAAATAAAAGATCCTAAAACTTAATAATATCAGTATAAATAATAATAATAATAATAACAACGATATTGGGTGTGCTTGATCATGAGCACCTATGGGCACCCTTGAGCTTCTCATGTTTTGGTACATTTGTCTTTGAATTGTTTTTGACAATTTTTTTCTTGAATTTACAATACATTACCATTTCACTTCAACTGTTACAGGGTTAAAATATTAAATTTAATTTAGAACTTTTGGCCCTTGAACTTCTCACAGTTTGACACGTTAGTCCTCAAAGACCGTCTTTTTGGGAAATGATTACCTAAGTTCATCATAAATTTACACAAAAAATTCAAGTACTTCAGTTAAGAATTGGAGTTAAATGTTGCTACTTTTTCAGAAAAAACATAAAGATTAAATTGTCAAGGGAAAAAGTTTAGAGACTATATATCACGAAAAGTTGAAAAGACACACATGTTAAAAACTAAATGATATTCATGAATATCAATATGATCACATGACTCAAATAGGTTATTTAATGCGCGAGGATGTGTACAAATCTATACTATTAAGTTCATGTACTAAAATTCCTCTAATTTTGTTTATACTATTGTCTTTATACATAATTATAGTACTAATTACTCAGTGTTATGCTCTTTCCTCCTAATTCTTGCAGGTTTGCAAAACTACTCTCGTCGGAGAAAAGGCTTAGAGACGCAAAACTGACTGCTAAAAAAAATTAATCATTCCTAGACAGTACTCCTCATCGGCCCCAAATAACAAATCTGAATGCATATCTCCAGCCAAATTCATTTCAGCAACTACTTGCCCTTTAGTTGCACGTGATCCTTCTAAAGTCAATATAGCATTTCGTTAAAATACGTCATGTCTTTCACCTTTGTAGTCCTCTTTCGTGATGTGTATAAAATTCATTGTTTATTTGTTTTTCTTATATATTAAACTTTGTCAGTTGTCAATTTATACAATAAATATAATAAAATGTTATAATAATAGTTGCAAGTTGCAACGTAGAAAATTATAGGTTATGCCACAATTTTACAAAAAAATATGTTTATTTTACCATCATATTTGAAGAAGTTGTGCACGCTTTACTACTCATATTGCTTTTATAAGATAATTAGGGTGAATTGTTTACATCTTGTTTTTTTTTTTCCAACTACTCATATTGCTTTTATAAGATAATTAGGGTGAATTGTTTTTACATCTTTTTTTTTTCCAACCAATTCAAATAGACGAACCCTAACACTCTCTTAACTCTTTCTTCTGTTTTCTCTCTCATTTATGAGAATTTTTTCAATGATATAATAGCTTTCAAATATATTTAACATTTATAAAGTAAGTTTCAAAAATATCATTTATATGAAAATTCCCCATACAATAAACACATGTCAAGAACTTCAACGTAAATTTTTTTAAAAAAAAGGGCACAAACGTTGTTTTGATTCTTAAACAAATTATCTATTCTTCAATAAAAGTGGTCGTTGTTGGACATTCGCCAACAAACTTTGCTCTCTCTCTCTTTCTCTTTATATATATAAACTTTGCTCTCTCTCTCTCTCTCTCTATATTAATATATATATATATATATATATTATGTTTATTAGTCTACTGCAAAGATATTCACTGGATAAAGGAAATATGCACAACATACCCAAAATATAAATAGCCGATCGAACTCTAGTCCAAAAATAATATAAAAAGAAAAAGGAAAAAAATTACACTATATATATATATATATAACTAAATTATTTAACATTCAACACATTTTTTTATAATATTTCAAAAGAAACCATAATAATATTATAATTACTATAATGATGTCATTGTTTTTAAATGGTATTACATTCCAAATTAGAACATTACAGACATCAATTTATATGTGAGATTACATGATGCACTTAGTGACTAAACCCCAACAATAGGCCAGAACCATCAATAGGTTCGATTTAAACACTTAAAGGATAATACATGTATTGAGTTCTTTATATCAACCAAAGAGTTGTTCGTTTTACTGGAGCACACGATTTTGTAGTTATTTATGTATTAAACAATTTACATTAATATATAATTATAACTAGTATATATAAAACAATTATAAAAATAAGAATTTTGAAAAAGAAATAAACCACACACACATATATATATTTATGGAAGACTCTTTTATGTTGTAATCTATTTCTATTCTCTTGAAAAATAATATACTAATTTTTAAAGGGGAATATATACTTTTATAAAATAGGATGTGCAATGAATCTTATTAAATAAGAGTATGCGAAAAGTAAAATAAAAGGTGTCAACAGACGCACCCATATTGAAATTGATTATATGGACTAATATTAGAGTGCTAGCTAGACTTGGAAATATACAAATTTCAAATTAGATTTTATTATTAGACATATAAATTCTCCGTCCAATATGATCATAATTATGTTAGATTTAGTGCAGATTTATCTATACATGAATGTGATTAGAATTTTAAGGGTGTTTAATACGGTGGTTAGAACCATTGGTTAGGACTATAAATACTATAACATGTGAGAGTTTTACGCTGTAGTAACTTTTTTTCTTTTACTGTAATATACGAGAGCTTTACATTATTCTTAACTGAAACATTGATTAGAACCAACTTTGCCAAACAGGCTACTATTTAGATATCCAGCCATATATTTAACTTATCTAATCTTTGGTTAAGATATATTATTTTCCATAGAACAAAGTAGAACATCACCCTTCTTTTTTCCTTAAATATAGGGTTATGCAGCTGGCAACCTTATTCTGGATAATAAGAGGGATAATCAATCTTTTTTCTCCCCCACACCCTCTTTTTTTATTAAAATGAGGTTTAGCTAGTCCTTTCTTAGCCAATAATCCTCATAATTCGTACGTCCCAACTCTTTTTTCTTGTTTTTTTTCCTTGAAAGGGAATGATCATTACATTCTTTCTTGTAAATACCAAAAGCACAATTATATCCTAATAATACAAGTGATCCAAGAACTTGTGTATATGCTTGATAATTTAATTAGTATATATAAAGAATAGATTGATGTACTTTGTTTTTCGGCGTAATAGTAATATTTTGCAAGTTCACATGCAAAATGATGGTTTCTATTTCATTCAGGAAACTTCTTGGATCTTGCTTGAAAAAATTCAACATGTACACTAAATATTGCAGAATCTTCATGTAGTTTTTTTTTTTTCCCCTTTTTCCTTTTTGTAATTTCAAATTTTTTGTGTTACGTGAACCCTCTGAATTCTCTGCCAGTCTCATTAGTTCGGATGCCAAAAAGCTAACAAAAGGCGGGACCCACAGGAATGGATGTTTTGTTTGCTTAACTTTTTTTTTTAAAAAAAAAAATTTGGAGGGGGTTATTTGGTTAACTAAAATGATTGAGTGGAGGGCCATGGCATGTAGGCTTAATTTGTCTTCCTCCTCACTAGCTTGCTTTGTAGCCTTCAGCTTTTTCGTCAGACTGAGAACAATAATACAACAAACCACAAAAAGGTTTGGATGTGATCTTTGGCCCTTTGTGTCTAAAATTAAAGATGTGGCATGTGCATATTTGTGCAATTGATGATGAAAGAAATATCTTTCTTAATGGTCATGAAGTTCATCATCCCCCACACTACAATATTCAGAGAATATAAGAAGAATTAAGAGAGAGAGAGAGAGAGAGAGAGAGAGAGAGAGAGAGAGAGAAGGGATTCTGAACGGTTCAGTACGTGATATAAGTAAGACTTGCATTATTAGGTAAGAATAAATTTTACAATTTTATTTGTATCAAAATGCACCATGAACTATAAAATCTATTCATTTTGCCCTTGATTTATGATCCATATCTAATTTTCCCCCTTCATCAAATTCTGTCAATATTTTGGACGGAAAAGTTCAGTTGTTCATTTTAATGAGTTAGGCATGATATTTTTATTTTGTTAGATGGTCTATTCCTTCCTAAAACATTAATTAGGTGCTACAACTCATCTTTGGTGGCATATTAGAGCTAGTTAGAAAGAAAAAGGGAAAAGAAATCCAAAAATCTCATTAACAAGCTCATTTAGAATCCATACCTAGGTTTAGGATTAACAAGCTCATTCAGAATCCATACCTAGGTTTAGGTTTATTCTACTGTAAGAAAATCATCATCAAACCAACCCAAAAAATTGTTCCACAAAAAAGAAAAAACAAAAACAAAAAACAAACATGAGATTTAAGTTTGAATCTATCTTTATAATAACAAGCTTACAAGGCATTTGAGAAGTCGGGTTAAACCTAAAATTTTGTAACAACAAATTTTATAAGAGAAAACATTGTAGCAAACTTGATTTGAACTAACACATTACGAGCTGATATGAACTTACGAACAAACACTTCTAGCCAAAAAAAATAAAAAATCTTAATAATTATCCCCTGCGGTAGAAGAGCAAGAACTTTTTAGATAATTGGGTTTGTTTGTTTATTTCATTGTTTTTGTGCTAGAATTTTTTTTTTTTTTGGTTTGTTAAGTTAATAATTTTGTTTTTTTTTTTTATGAGCAACTTTTTGGATTTGTTTGTTAGTTAGTTTCTTACTGCAGTGTAAATTTGAATTTTGATGAGAGTTTTTTGGTTTTTTTTTTCTCTCTTTTCTACTTCTCACCAGCTCTAAGAAGATAACAAAGAAGAGTTTTGGCACCTAACTAATGTTGTAGGAGGGAAGGGCACTTAATAAAACCAAAATATCATATCTAACTCATAAAAAAATAGACAATTGAGCTTTTTGGTCCAAAAAAATGATGGAATTTGATAGACATAGAAAACTAAAAAACGATCATAAATTTTGACACAAAACATATACATTTTAAAGTTCAGAGATATATTGACACAAGTTAGAGGAAATTTGTAAAATTTATCATGTATATAAACTAGTATTTTAGTCTATAAATGTTGTTCACAAATTTCAAGTGCTTATAGTACACTTGAAATTTGGTTTGGCAAACTAAAATTAATTTATAGACTACTTTTGTCACGCCTCGAAGAACGGGAGGTGACGTGATGACTTAATTAAGTTAATCAAGTAAAAATTTAGTTAAAATATGGGATTAAGAATTTAAATTAATTATGAAAAATGTGATAATTTTAAACCTTTTTAAAGCAAGCATTTATATTAATTAAACAAATAAGAATGACAAAATAAGCAATAAGAAAATAGTAAAAGAAATAAGAAGAAACTAAAATGGGTCCCATTGACCCACATATTATGCACACACATAATACAGACAATATTAAATTACAATCATTGTCCAAAGTAAAGAAATAAAGTTAAAATAATACATGCATTGATTTTGTTATTCAAATAACCTGCTGGGTTTTTCAACTGCTCGTAAGTCCTGTCTGTGAACTCTTCTCTAACCCTAAGCTAAAATGCACCTAGAAAGAGGGGAAAAGGTTTTAAAACAGAAAAAATATGAGCGAAATGCTCGGTATGATTATTATTTTAAAAAACATTAAAACTTGAAAGGAAAATTTCATTATTCAAGAAATTGTTTAGAAAATATACTTAAATAAATGAAGAAATAAAACTTAATAAAAATTAACCTTATCAAAACCGTTTATTGGTTGACTAGAAAGAATATCATTTTCTTTTCCTGGGCAAACCATATATGAAACACCACCATGATTGCCAAGTTGGGTTTTGGGACCTGCCCCCCAAGGTTGCACGCTACATGACCCGATCTCTGATATGACATCATGCCCTTATATATATATTTTCTATAATTATTAAAATCTCTTTTTACCAAATATTTTTATTTACATTCATTATGAGGCTTATTATAAAAATCACCTCAATCTACTGTTTATAAAAACAACTAATGAAAATCCTTTTTCAATCACTCATTGAAAACATTTTGATAAAAATCCTTTTGAAGCCAAAATCATTTAAAACTAGGCTACCAAGGAAGGGGTAGAAGTTCTACCTCAATACTCTTATCGGTGCCCCTCATCGTGATCTCGGTCCGCTATACGTTAGCTCCGCGGATCCACAAACAACCTTAAATGTATAATAACTAAGTCTATCAGTATCTAGCTTAAGATATCTTGCATTGCTAAACTATTTCATGATGTCCTAGTATGCCATTTGAATTTATAAAATCATATTGTAACGTTAAAATCTTAATCGAGGTTCAAAATAGTAAACGGGTGAAAAATAACAAAATTTCATCATGCCCGATCGTCCTATCGATCACCCTGGTTTGGCCGGCTGAACTGTGTAGTTTGGCTTCACGAAAAACCAAGTCTGGTTGGCCAAAATTTTTCAGGTTCGGCCTGCCAGACGTATGAATCCGGCCTGCCAAACCCATGAATCTAGCCTGTCAAAAATTTCAGAATTTTTCAGACATAGGTTCTCAGCCTCCCAAGCCCAAATCCTCATTTCAACCTGTTTTCTTAGTTCTCAGACATAGAAAACATCTATAGATGATAGAAAAACATTATATAACACTTTTGAACTAATTTAAACAAGATTTGTACAATGATTTTGAAAAATGGAGAAAAATAGAGAAAAATAGAAAATCTTGATTTAAATCCATTTTTGATCAAACAAAGCTTAAATTCTAATTATTTTAAGTTTCTCTAACTTGGATTAAGGGTTTTCTAGACTTAATTGAACTTAAATTTCAAAATACAAAGAAAGTTGAAAAATTAAAAAAGTTTTAAAACTTTAAAAACTAACCTTGGATTTGAGCTTCAAATCGTGTTTTTGGTTGCTCAGTCATGTTCCTGAGCCTCTAATCCACTAATCCGAAGCTTGGGTTTGATTTTTGATTCAAAAATTTGGAAAAGAAATTGAGAGAGAAAGAGAGGCAATGAGAGGAGAAGAGAGAGGCGAGCGAGAGAGAGAGAGAGAGAGAATGAGCATGTGAGTGAGGGAAAGAGAGAGAGAAGGAAATAAATAGAGTGATGAGAGGTGGTTTTGCACTGCAAAACTGTGTTCCAGCACACAGTTTTGAAATTATGATATATTGGGTATTCGGTAAATTATTTTATTCCAAAAATTCAAAATAACAAATAATAATAGTTTAAGGTAATTAAATATTATTATAATATTCAAAAATGACTTTAATTTAGAAATTCTACAAAACAACTAAATTAAGTTTAAAACATTCATTATGGCACACTAATCCACTATTTTATATATAATATCACTTAATTAATTTCGGGGCGTTATAACTTCAAAGACTAATAGTTTCTAAATATAATAGGCTAGCTAAGCAGAATATATAATTTCTTAGTTATTGTTAAGGTCTTATTAAATTTTTGGTATATTGTTAATTTATATTTCGCGTCGAAGCAAGTGAGAAAATGTGAAGTAATTGACTATTAGGCAAATGAGAGTGGCAGGAAACAGTTAATAATCGTATCTTCTCTTCGCGTGAGTAAGATATAGTTCACTAAAGTATAATGCTTTTATCATGCCTTTATGAGCCACGGCGAGCACCACTTTTAAAAGTACAGAACTTTGTTTGAGGAAAGTATACTATTATGGTACATTTTCTCAATTTCCCACCGATAAAATAACCTACTAATAGATTTTTTTTTCAACCATCATATTTGATTAAAAATATAATTTTGATCAGATTCAACAATAAAAAAAGTTATACTATCCATATGTGTCCTCATTAGAGAAAAATCTTTTCTTTTTTGGCTGTGTATACACATCACCAATTTCAGCAACTAAATGAGGCTAAGCGCAATTTAGACCGTTGAGAAAGGGAATTTTTTTTTGGTTGGATACCATCTGACAAACGGTTACAAAACTAATTTTTGAGATGTATATACAACACAAAAGGCAAGGATTATACTGTAGTGGAACATGCTCTCCTTACAAACCATTGTACTCGTGTTTTGAAGTTTGATCATCAACATATTGACTCCAAGCAGATTACTTTCCACATCTTAGTCAAATGTTAGCAATGATCACGGCCGTTGAATAGCAATACATTTACATATGTTCACTGCACTAAAGACTTGTGCTTGCAATAATATTGAGCCCCATGACATAATTGTAGGGTAAGCTAGTCAAGAGAAAGAGCATATTATAGTACAATTCAAAGGGACAGGTTCATCAGCATCGCCTTTCTTTCACATTTCTTCTACCAAAGAATTTATTTTATAGAGTGTCTGGTACAGTGGTTAGAATTATTAGTTAAAACTGTTTTTATTGTAGCATATGAAAATTTTTTACTGTAATAGTTTTTTTTATTGTAGTATGTAAAAGTTTTATATTATTTAACATGGAGATAATAATTAAGATCGTTCTGTAAAATAAGCTATTAATCCGCAAGTGTTCGTACAAAAGAGGACAAAAGAAAGGAGAAATACGAATTACCCCAGAAATCAAAGCGAAAATGATGTGGGGATAATCATCAGATTCTCAGCTGATTCAGGGGGGAGACAAAAAAGCACACTACAAGGAAGGAATATTATTAGCTAGCCCAAAAACCAAAGGATAAAAAGCCTTAAAATTCGATAACATTGATCACTATTTCTGATAAGCTTTGTGGCCACCACCACTATTGATAATTCACTTGGTTGACAAAGACTTGTACATTTGCAAAATTAATAATTGCGTATGAAGAAAAGAATAAAAAAAAAGCAAAATTATATGGGACTTGTATTATCTATCTCTAGGCCTAAAATGAGCTTTTTGAATTTTTGAAATCTTAATATATATACATACACACACCAACATGTAACAGTCTGCTATATTTTATTGGGATCTTGGTATAATAAGGAGAATGTGGCCATGAATTTTAAATCCAGAGATGAGGGTCGTTTTAAAAGGAAGACTGTAAATTAGAAGTAATTATTTTACATAGCAAGGTCTTTCTGGCTGAGTTGCTAAGCAGAAAATTTTATTAAATAAGAAAAAAAAATCTTACAAATAAAAGAATAGAAAAACCCTTATTAATAAAGAAAACCCAAAACTAAAGTAAACAGAACGAAAATAATGCAACCTAAAAGAATTTTAAGATTTTTTTCATTTTAAAACCCTTTTGTCAACTAGCTCTAAACTCGTTAAATGATTTTTTTCCTCGAGATTCTTATTTAATTTATTTCTTAAAATTACAATATTTATAAAATGTTTTCCAAGAATCTGAAACAACCGCCTTGGAATTTCATTGTCGTATGGAAACTTATTTTTCGAGCTGTATTGTCGTATGGAAACTTATTTTTAGATGCATTGCGGTATGGAGACTTTTTTGGTTTGTCTAATGATTAATGAGGTGTCAAAATCTTTCTATTTATAAATTGAGTAAGCTTCATTAATTGACCAAATCATTAAGAATCATGTAAATCTATAATTTATATTTTATTATTATTTTATAAAAAGATAAAAAAGCCACATCAGCGGGTAACAAATAAGTTATCCATCTAAATTTTATTTAAGAAGATTCGTAAATTAAATGCTTATTAATTTTTAAAATACTTTTTTGATCAACTATCTATCTACTTTCGAACGTAAGTCGTAAATTTTAATGACAAATATAAAAGTAACCATTCAAGATGTAACGATTGATATATATTTTGGATTGATAACTGTTCAGCCTTAGATTATAGATTACCCCTGACTAAGTCTGTCTTATACTGTACCCAATAAGAATGGGCCAACTCAACTGGGTTTCTTTAACAGCAACTTTTTTTTTTTTTGGAAAGATTAAAAACAACATTTGATGGCAGTCGTGCATATTTTTATGTCACAAGTGAACCAAATCCAAAGCCAATACTATATCAACATATGAATATGCACAACTGTGGAAGCACTGTAGCTCATGGAGAGGGACTAGAGTTCTAAAGAAGGTCTCTCAAATATTAAAAATCAAAGGGACCTATAAATTCTCTACTTTGCCACCATTCCTCAATTGTGGTGCTGTGAGTAAAAGCAACACTTGTTTAATATATGTCTTTTTTCTCGAGGGGAAAAAAAATAAAGATTTGTCTTTTGTACGATGTATTTGAAACCCAAAAACTAAAAAAAATAATTCCATAAAAAACAGTGATGATGATATTAAATTCCTTTTTCCGTTTCTGATCACCATGAAAATGATTATAATTACACATACAGTAGATTACTAATGTGCCGAGAAAAATAGAGAAAAAGCAGATAATGTGGGATGATCATATTATAATTAATTGGACTTATTGTACACATAAAAAACCAAGCAATTATAATGTGCCCTTTTTTGGGGGAAACATGTCCCACTTTGCGCATTTTTTTTTTTTTACCCCCTGCCTTGTCTTTAACCATAGGAGGGTTAGGCAGACTTGTCACACGAGGTCTATGAGGGGGAAAAAAAGAGAACAATTTCGAATGATTATTATCAATCAAACTTAAATGTTCTTTAGAAGTTTTTGTCAATTGCATCTGATCTGTATCTATATCTTGTCTTCACTTAAGGGTTCGGTATGTATTAAAATACATATTATCTTAAATTAATTACTTGTGATTGAGTGAATTTGCTATTTGCCCTGGTCTTTAGAAGTACTGACTTTGACTAATGGCATCCGATTTAGAGGAGTGTTTCTTGGGCTACTTAGACTTTTTCATGACTTTTGTTTAAACGCTGGACTGTTCTTTCTTCTTCTTCTTCTTCTTCTTCTTCTTCTTCTTCTTCTTTTTCTTTTTTTAGAGTATTTTGTAATCTTCCTTTTCATTAAGAAAAATCATTTCCATTCCTGTGGATTAAAATCTTACTATTTACAAAACTGTAGGCCTCAATTTACTTTGTAGTGTACTTTTTAAACTGGGTACGGGTTATAACTCAATGGGATTGAATAGTATTGCTCTTTAATTAAAAGGGTGTAGGGTTTTATTATGACCATAAAACACATTAATTAGCTCCCACTTGATAGGTTAATATCCAATTTAATTTTATGTAGTCTCGCAAATTTCACGAGATTTTCTACTAGATCATGACCACAGTCTCCAACTTCATGGTTTTAGTTTAATTTCTCGACTTATAATAAATCATATATATGTCTCAGACTCCCATTGTCCATATTCTTCATAGCTTTCATAAGACAAAATAATAATATGTGCTCTCTCTTGACTAAATGACATGTAATACTATCGGACTTGAAAGTCACCCTCACTCCGAATCACCACTTTACAGTTGGCTTAATTTTGATGTGGGAACTTATAATATTCGTTTCATTTGTGCCTAATATAATAAAGAAAAATTTTTAGTACATTAATGCAGTGTAGCACCTACTCTACGACATATACAAGCAATCTTTTTAACAAATATATTAATTCAACTTAGGAAGCTGTATTTTTTTTGTAACTTGCAGTGGTAATTTTATTTCTACACCTCAAGACAGACTGAATCATTGTGCGAATTTACCTCAAAATTTTAGTGTTTATAAAATAAATAAATAAAAGCTTAAGCGTTCGATTGGTCTTTTTCCGAATAGGCAGGATAATAAACATAGATACAAAGTGCCCAGCTTGATTACTCTTGAAACTCTAAACAATATTCTTCCTCAAATAAACAGCAAAAAGAAGAAGAACAACAACAAGAAAGAAAAAAAATTCCGTTCTAAAAAGGCAGAAAATTAAACCCCAAATTACAAAGAGAAAAGGGAGGCAGGGAGAGACATATAGAACGAGAGGTCCAAAAAACAAAGAAACCAAAAAAAAAAAAAAAAAAAGTTATTGCAAGATTCAGGTGAAAGCAGGCTCTTCTTGAATTCTGCGAAGCGTTTGATTAACAGCCGCTGCAATCGCATCCACAGTGTTCAGTTGGCACCCTTCTTCAATCTGTCCCATTTTTTTTTTTTTT
>CAMOHE010000320.1:0-20753 GCA_946598075.1 Artocarpus hirsutus
TGCAAATCTTATGATTTAGACCGTCACCTTAAGAATCGTGTCTTCTGCATAATCTGTCCATCATATGTCCAATTCTTAAAGGTTTAGACCGACAGTCTCAGACTATTGTTTGCTTATCATACATTCAACAAATATGAACGTAAAGAGGACAAGATTTGGTATATGAATAATAAATGAATTCTTTATTGATAAAAATGTCTTCAAAAACACATTACATTTTTACTCCTTAGGGCATACATGTCTAACACCCACTACTGCCTAGGATCGACGAGTTATTCGATCAGTTCAGAGATTCCTAGTATTTTCAAAAGTAGACTAGCACTTAAGGTATCATCAACTTAGAGTAAAGCAGGAGGATATTTCTAAGATGGCTTTCGAGACCTGCTATGGACACTTTGAGTGCTTAGTAATGTCGTTTAGATTGTCAAATGCCCCTACATCTTTCATGTGCTTGATGAATCAGATTTTTAGGCCTTATTTGGATCAATTTGTGATTGTCTTTATTGATGACATAATGATCTATTCTAAGACCAGAGAGGTGCATTAGTAGCATTTGAGGATTGTACTTCAGACTCTATAGGAATATCAACTATAGGCTAGAAAGGAAAAGTGCAAGTTTTGGTTGACTAAAGCCAAATTTTTGGGACACGTTAAATCTGATCAAGGCATTTCTATGGATCCTTCAAAAATGGAAACACTAGTGCAATGGGAACGACTGAGGAACGTGGCTAAAATCTATAATTTCCTAGGACTTGTAAGACTTATACGAGACTTCTCAAAGATAACGGCACCATTGACACGATTGACTAAGAAAGATGCCCGGTTTGAATGGAATACAGAATGTGAGTATGCTTTCTAAGAGTTGAAAACTCGGTTGACCACTACTCTTGTCTGGCGTTCAAGGATTGGAAAAGAGATGTTGTGATAAATAAGTATGAGTTGTTGTATTATGAAGATTGGAATCTGATCTTGGCATATAACATAGAATCTATCGTAGCACTTGTTCAAATGGTAAAATAGAATCAATTGCGAGATCAACATCTTTAAGAGATATGGACACGGATACAAAACGGAGAATAGTTTGATGAACAAAGGATACATACAGATAGGTCTTTGTATTTCAGGAAACGTTTGGCAGTGCCTATAATAAAGGAGGTAACAAAGGTTGTAATGGATGAGGCACACAAGTCTTGTTTTACTATTCATCTAAGAAGCACGAAGATGTATCGCGATCTGAAAAGACAGTATTGGTGGAGAAGTATGAGGAAAGTTGTTCTAGATTACATTGCTAAGTGTAGGACTTATCTCTAGGTGAAAGCCAAACACTAGAGACCCACTAGACAACTTCAACTGCTTCCCACTCCAGGATGAAAGTGGGAGCATATTACTATGGATTTCCTCACTGGTTTACTGAGAACGGAGCGAAGCATGATACAATTTAGGTTGTCGTCGACAAGTTGGCAAAATCATCACACTTTATGTGCTCCAAAAGAGTCATCGAAGAATTGTATCTTGAGAACGTAGTAAGACTGCATAAAGTTCCATTGTCCATTTCCTCTAATAGGGATACCCGAGTTAATGCTAACTATTGGAAAAGTTTTCAAGAAGCACTAGGTATAGAGTTGAATTTTAGCACTATTTTTCATCCTCAGACTGATGGACAATTTGAGCGAGTTATTCAAATTCTTGAGGACATGTTATGTGCCTATATTTTGGACTTTGGTGGAAACTGGAAGAGGTACCTACACCTAGCTGAGTTCACATACATTAATAGTTACCGAGCAAGTATCGGTATAGCACCATTCAAGGCATTTTATGGAAGACCGTATCGATCACTGGTTTGTTGGTTAGAGCAGGAAGATAGGATCGTCACCAGACTTGATAAGATCCGTGAGAATAATGAAAAGATTGCAGTAATTTAGATTGATAGAAAGCTGCTCAAAGCCAACAAAAGAGTTATGATAACAAAAGATGCCGACCTCTAGAATTTGAAGTAGGTGATTTTGTTCTTCTAAAGGTCTGTATATGCAAAGGGATTATGCATTTCAGTGTAAGTGGGAAACATGCACTGTGGTATATCAAGCCAATTGAGATTACTCACCATGTTAATGTGGTTGCCTATCGACTTGATCTTCCCTTCGAGCTCTCTCATGTTCATAATATGTTTCATGTGCTGAAGCTTTGGAAATGCCCTCCTAAACGAAGAAAAGCTGTTTCATTCTATGATAGACCGATATAAGAAGACCTTACCTATAAGGAAATGCTAGTTTAGATTATTGATCAGAAGGTAACGAGTTAACGATGTCGTGACATACCATTAGTGAAAGTCTTATGGCAACAACACAGTGTTGATGAGGCGACATAGGAGCTAAAATCAACGATGCAAGAACTATACCACACTTGTTTTGTTTTTAAGATGATTTTTTATTTTGAGGATGAAATTCCTTTAGGAGAGGAGAGCTGTAATATCCAGAATTTAATAAAACATGTTTACTATGAAAATTTGGTGAATTAGTGTGCCTAATTTTAAATTAAATATAATTTAATCATTTTTGTGATATTTTCTTAATTAATTGCACCTTTACTTATTTTGTTGATTTATCTTAAATTTTAGTGTATGTTAAATTACCTTTAATAAATTTTAGCATTCATTAACTTATTTTTAACAATTTTGGAACTTTACTTTATTTCATAAGAACTAGATTTTGTTAACAACAAATTGACAAATCCCCAGCAAGTCCCCAAACCTATTCTTGGACTATATCACGTGAAATGCAACTTGGAAACTCAAAAACTTACCACTTTGGAAACTCATATTTTAGCTTTTGAGGCACTCCCAGGTGAAGCAAGCACTCACTCAGCCTTAAAATGCAGAGAACCACATTCAACTGCCTTTCCACGTGCAACAACAACATTGAAACTCTCAGCTTGAAAACCATGTGTAGAACATGGTTTGGAGCAAAACCGTTAAGCTCACTAATTTAAGCAAATAACCTGACATTGCTATACCTACTTTTGGTCTTCCTTTCTTATGTCTATTTTTCTGTCTCAAACACTCATTCATTCTTTTGTCAAAGAACTCAAATATTAACATCACCTCTTGCTCTGCCTTACTTCTTTCTCATTCTCTCCTTCCCTCTACATGTATTATTAAGAGATCAGGTGAACTCAGAGAAGGCAGGAGCAAGAAGTCTTCACTCCTAGCTCGAATAAAGGCCAAGTAACAAGATTTAGAGCCACCAACTTGTACCAAACATGCAAGCAGAGGTTAGTAATGTGCCTAATGAGTTAAACACATGAATTAAGACTTCTTAACTCTGATTTTGGATGATCGATTTATGTCAAGATGTTTGATTTTTATGCTTTATTGAGCAGGTCCTATTTTAAGCTAAATTGACAAAATTTTATCCTTGCATGTTATAATCCGAGCATAAATAAGCATAAACAATGTTTAATCTGAGTTTGTGGAACTTATTTCACCATGAATACATGCTTTAATTGGATTAAAAACAAAATTAAACTAGTTTTTATAATTTTTGTTTATTTTCAAAATTATGTAAATAAATGCTTGAAAAATGATGAAAATGTGGTGCATGGCTATGAAATTAAGTTTGAAAGGTTCACAACACGTTCATGGATTATTTGGGAATATTTTACACACATTATAGTAGGATTAAAATAAGTTTTTATGGATTGAATCTCAGATGCTCGAACATAGCATACTAGCCGCAAACACCTAGTCAACCATTTGCAGTATAATGCGGTCGACCGCATTGCATGAGTTCGGCAGTTCGAGCTCGTATGGCCAGCAGGTTGAACTCAAATGGTTGGCAAGCCGACCATGCAGCCTAAAATGGTAGTTTTGCCCTTAGTTTTTTATCGTTTAATGATTTAGAAATATTTTAAAAAGATTATGGTTTTGTGTTCAAAATGCTAAGAATATAATGGATGGCATATAAGATTATTTGAAATCCAAAGGCATACTGAGGTACCATGAAATAACATACTTATGTGGAGTATTTAGGTTTAGATATTAATGTTTCTAGTCTATACCTAAGGTTATATGTCATTTCAAAGAGCAAAGGTGTAGCGGAATGGGATTGTGGGGTTGGTGCAATCATGCTAGATAACGAGGCAGGAGTCTAAGCCCTCCTCATTCGATAGCCTTGATTTTTAAAGAGTTTTAGCCACACTGTGTTTGTCTTAAAAATGTTTAAAGGAATGAATTGTTATATTTATGTATTTTAATTGGATGTTGGATATGAACATAATGAGTGGAATAATAAATATAAATATGATAACCTGGTAATACAAGGCCCGACTAATGATATGATCATAATGACACTAAGTATCGAATGGATTAAGAACCCCTATTTGAAATGATATGTTAGTGCATGATGCCACACATAGAGATCGAGTCGTGCAAAGCGCGACCATGAAGCCAGGTTTTGAAACCTAGCTGGGCTATTACGGTGGTGAATTAATTGGCTTGCACATAATGAATAATGATTTTATGATTTCATATGATCACAGGATTTGAACGGTAAGTGTGGAATTACTTGGGTAATTATTTAATTTCTTTTTCTTACTTTTAAATTTACGTATTTCATTTTTAAAAATATTGATTATAGAACTTAAGTCCTATTGAACCTTTTGCTCGTAATTCTATTTTGTTTTATTTTTAAAATTCTCTTCCCTCTAGGTGGTTCGCAGTACACCACTGAATACGATGCTATTGATTTGCATGCACGGACCATGGAAACTCTTTAGTTTACCTACTTATTTTGTTTAAAAAAATGTAATAATCAGGACATTATTTACTTCAGTTGGACCGTGGTTCTTACGTCGATACTATGTGTACATTATTTGGGGTCCAGTGCAACCCAATCCGCTCTTCGTTGAATTTTATAATTTAATTTATTTCATTTTTAGGGGTTCTTTCACGAAATTTACTTGCTAAGTTTTAGTGGCCGGTAATATTCTAAAAAGTTTTAAATTTACCACATTTTCAAAAATTACCTAAAACATGTTTCTTAATTTATTAATTAAATAACTGGAGGGTTCAGCTAAATCTAATTAATTTGTATTAATTAAATAGCCATATTACTACTCGGGTTTGGGTTCGTGGCACATTATTAGCACGAGATTGTGCAATTACTATACAATCATCTATTACTGAACCTTTAATGGATTTTTCCCAACATTAATATGACTAAGGACGTCTAATGTTAAGTCAATTACTTGTGTAGGCCCATATTGCCATTACTTGTACTATAAAAAAAAATTTCTTATCTCCAATATATATAGTAGGCATATATAAGTAATAATGTTTACTAACCGAGTATATAAACTCCTAAATGTTCCTACACTATATACATATATATATATATATATATATATTTGTATGTGTGCATATATATATGAATGGTATAGATACTAAGATAATGTTAATTAATAGTAAAGCACAACTCCTTTATATAACAATATTATCATCCACTATGGACTTTAAAACTGCTATGTACGTACTCCAAATGTAGTCAAAATAAATTCCATACCATAATGTCACACTAAGTGCTTATATGTCCTTTTTTTTTTTCCATTCATGTTCCATTTTTTAACTACATGAAAATATCCAATAGTTGTGTATCATTCAATATGTCGCACGTCTACCGGACATTAGCAAAATTTATTCTATGATGATACAGCTACTATAGAGAGGTGCGTGGTCGGATCATGATACTTGTGGCATTATGCGTCAGAAACTAGGTTGCAACATGGCAAACGTCATTCAGCAACTGCATGGCATTCTACATTTGAACATGTAGTTCATCAAGTGCATCGACTTAGGTGATGATGGTTGTAGCCATTTTTTCCACCATTCTATGGCTATTCTCCTCAATGCCTCTACTTGACGTCATCTATCCGGCAATGCGTGCAGCCATTTCCATTGGGTTCAGGAGGCATTCCCATAGCAGTGCCATGAGATGCTCCACTAGTCGACCGTAGCTCCTCATCATTGCTATCCGTTGGAAACGAGGTTGCAACATGGCGAGAGCCATTCAACAACCGCATGGCACTCTGTATTTCAACATTTAGCTCGTTCATTGAGTGCATCAGCTTAGATGGTGACGGTTGCAACCATTTTTTCCACCACTTTGTGGCAATTCTCCTCCAACGCCTCTACATGACGTCATTTATCCGACAAGGCATGCAACCATTTCCATTGGGTCTGGGAGGTATGTTAGGATTGGTGCCCTATAAGTATTGGCATTGTACATATTGTTAATACCTAAATAAAGTGACATTTACCATTATTTTGGTTGCTTATATGTATTATGAATACTTTAATAAATATAAAAAAAATTCCATGATTATTTATATGACTATAAATTTAGCATATAAGTGTTATATACTTAGGGATAAAATTCATGGATAATCATCTAAATAGTCCATAATAATTAATTAAAGTTTCAGATCTTTAATTAAATATTATAAGTACAGACCAATCTCATTTAAAATGAAATAGTCTTATCTAAACTAGTAATGTAGGGATATATATAATGAGATTATATAGGGCTAGATCAGATAAATTATAAATCTCCAATAATTGTCCGTTACAAATAGAGCATTCAAATTTTATCACTATGAGGATCATATATATGACAATCTTAACCCTAAGTATTTATTGGACTCTTGTTTATGACATCATGTTTTTTGACTTGCATGGTAAAATTTGTATAAATACGGATCATAACTTAGCATCTTAGAAACATAATAGAATAAATAGCTAGGAATAATATTATATAGATACGAAAGCCATTCCTTCCTTATGGAAGTTAGAAAAATAGTTCTCTTGAGTGATGATTCAAGATTTGAACAGTAGAGCGCTCGTTCATAATAAGATTATAAATTAATTGTTCATTACAGAATTATTGGAACTCAAGAATAATAATGTAACAAAAGAGGTAAACAAAAATTGAACCTAGCTCTTATTATGAAGTATTTATGGAGGACTGATTTATATGTAATGATTATGTTAATGTACTACTTGCTAGTTTTCTTTGATTAATTTTACTATAATTCCAAGAGTTCAGTTTCAGGTTTTTAGTGGAGTAATATTGAAACTAATAAATTTGGTACATTAATTAAAGAGTTTAATTTATTGTCAAATTTATTAGAGCTTGGGCTATAGGTTTATAGGTCCCCAATCCCACCTCTATAACACTGTGTTGGATTTAATACGTATAATAAATTATACATATTTAATTTGGAGTTATTGAATCTTGAATTAATTATTATACACTTGAGTTATTAATATAATATAGAAAAATGTTCTTTGTAATATATAATGTAATGTGATAAATGTTGTCACATTCAACTGAGCATTAGTTAAATTAATTAATTGATTATTTAATTAAGGAGATTAATTAAATATGTTTTAAATTAATTAATTGATAATATTTAGATAATAAGATTATTTAAATATAATTTTAATTTTTTGTGGGACGTATGTGTGGTAGGACCATGTTTTATCTTTTCCTACATAGATACAAAATTAAATTATTAATTAATTTAAAATATATTCTTAAATAAATATAATTTATTTTTGAATTTTAATATATATATGTATAACATTTAATTAGATTATATACATATATATATATATATATTATATATACGAAAATCTTCACAATGTTTATGTGAATCTGTTTTTTCAACATATATAATATATATTTAGAATCACGTTTTACGTGATTCTCCTTTTTAAACGATAATATATATATATATATATATATATGTATATACATATATATTATTATTAAATAATGTAACCGTATGTTATATAAATATACACATATATATAATTTAAAGAATAAACATGATTCAGTTAAAATTTTTTTTAAAAAAAAAGATAAAGAAAGTGAAGTACATCCTCTCCCCATATATCTGATAGGGTGGTTCAGATTTAAAATAAATAAAGATTAATTGAAAAATAATTAACTGCTCAGATATAAAAAGATAGAGATAACAGTTATCTCCATCTATCTTTTACGTAACTTTTACAGAATGTTAGAGAGAAAAATTGAGAGTTTTTTCTCTAAAAAAAAAGTCTACTATCTCATGTGTTGAGTACATAGTAGATCCAGAAAAGTGTGAGGTTAATTTATTTTTGCAGTTTGACACCCACTTATCTTTTCATAGGTATGGAGGCTTGGCTTAGAAGATCGTTGTGTCAAGAGAAAAGCTAGGATACCTTGATAGGTCTTCAAGAGGTTTGTAAAAATTTTTAAAGTTTTCTATTATTAATTAAAATTATGTAGCTATTCCCAATGAATAAAGTTTTTACAAAATTTTTGTTTGTCAATGATCTTTCTTTTCACTGCGTTTCATATTTAATTCTAACAATGACATTAGAGTAGATTATAGCATATATAATTTTAATTAACATGATTTTATTTTGATATTATTATGTTCTTAATGCATGTTTGTGTCAGCTCTGTATTTTTACTATTTTTGTTCATGTGATGAATGATTATTTTATAAATAGATTTTTGATCGTTAATTATATAGTTTTTTTAGATTGATATTTTTATCTTCATTTTGATTAGATTAAATTTGTGTAAACTCACAAAGGGACATAGGTTTTTTGTAATTTATTATTATTATTATTATTATTATTATTATTTCTTCGTTCTTCAATTCAATTACCTGAACGTAGGAAAAGGTTTAAAAGTTGAACTATGAATTTAATGCACTCTGAACGTTAATAAAAAAAAAGGTTCAAAAGTTAAACTTTACATTTAATGCACTTTGGTGCAATCCACGTGCAAATTCATTTTAAAGTGCATGACAGCTCATGCAAATTCATTTTAAAAAAATAAAAAGGCTTCACATGAATGACATAATGGGTCTTCATATAAAAGCAATAAACAAATGCTATTTGTTTATGGCATGTGCACCTGCAACTTTAAGTTTTATGAATCCTCATGAAATTTTTTTCCTTTCTCTCGTGCAAAAGAAGTTCAAGACTTCACGACGTGCTACATGAAATCCCAACTGGAGTTGGACTCTGATGAAGCATCGGAGGATGCTCGGCCTTGAGCATGGTGAAGCTCGACCTTGAGCCTTCTTGCTCGGTTATTTAGAGCTTAGCCATGAGCTCGCCAGAGCTTGGCCGTTAGACAGTGAACGACAGCAAGCCGCAAAAGCTATGGCTAGCAGGCACGATGGCTCGGCCTGGAGCACCACTAACGCTTGGCTTGCAGCTTTCGCCAATGGCCTGGATTTTTTCCATGGCCCGACCTCCGTCTGTAGCTTTCGGGTGCCTCAGCGTAGCGACGCCTTGCTTGGCTTCTTCGCTTGACAACGCAATGGAGAACAACGCCAACCTGTGGGTACGATGAGAGCACAGCTTCATCAACAGGATGGTTAGTTTAACGGCTACTGCACTCCCGTGGAGAAGTACGGTGGGTCTTCGCTGCCATGAAGACACTCTAGCTGTTTTTGTTCGAGCTGCAACAGTTGGACCTTGTAATCGACAGGTTGGAACAGTGATAGCCGTGGATCGTCGCAGAAGGCACGAAGAAAATTTGGAGTGGCTGCATGTTGTTATGTTGAAGAAGATGAAGTCCATTGGGTTACCATCTGTAACCCAATGGACTGCTGGCCCTGCTAAGAACATGGGCGTATCAAATTGTTAAAGGTAAACCATTGTTTTTCATACAATAAACCACCTGATCAAAACTACAACAATGGAGCTGAGAATTATGTTTAATTACAAGAAGATTTTTGTAATTTTTTATCTCATTTTTTATGGGTTGTAATTTAATTATCCAAAAGGACCCAGTCAAAAATTTATTATTTATTTTCATGTTATTATTTTATGTGTTGATTGTGATAACATATTCGTGCATTATAACATGTCATTTAAGAAAGTGCCAACTTATAGTTATTGTAACATGACTTACATACACTTGCGTATTATTTCATTTTTTATAAAGTTGTGTATAATATGATTTAATATATGTTAGAATTAATTTAATGAGATTAAATTAATTGAGTTGGTTTTATAGAATTTTAATTTATTTTATTAATCAACCAAATAATGTGATTTTTAGTTTTAATAGTTAAAACTTCGTAAAATTCACATTAATTCTAAGTTGTCTAATTTTAAATTGTTTAATGTGAGGTAGCTTAGATAATTTATAATAAATTTAAATTTTTAGAAAATCTAGTAATTTATCTATGTGTAAATAGGATGTCATTCTATTAACACAAAATAATATCTAGTAATTAAAAATTGGTTTTATTTACTAGATTTAAATAATGAGTGGGAGAAAGTAATGTGACAATATGACCTGTGGTCTACACTATTAGCACAACACCATGAGATTTAGGTGGTGTCTCATGATAGTTTGATTTCGTCCTCCCTATGGAGACTGTCTATTTAAATCAATAACAAGGTTGGCTTCTAAGATATGGGATTTTATAATATATTTCAAAATTGACCTACCCTATGGCAGCAGTTTTGAGTTAAGTTATTAAAATCTGCAATAGTGGATTACACTTATAAAGATATAATTAATGTGTTAATTGTATCTTGACCAAATATAAACGATTATTAATAAATATAGAAAATATGAGATATTTATTAATTGAGAGTGTTTAGATTCAATTTATAAATACTTTGACCTATCCTACAGTGGCATTTTATTTATTAAAATTGAATAATAGTGAAATTAGTAAAATATTTTATGTGTTTTTCCATATGCATCATGCTTCACGTTTATTATTCCAAAATATATATATATAATGTTTATGCAACTGTTTAATTTATGTCATTTATTTATTTGTTACAGCAACAATGTCTAATCTAATCATCGTTATTCTCTCAAATAAAAAATTAAGTGGAGATAATTTTGTTAAGTGGAAGAGTAACATGAATATTGTACTAATCTACGAAAATTACATGTTTATCCTAACAAAGGAACGTCCTCCACCACCTGTTGCCAATGCCTCTCTTAATGTACGAGAAACATGTGATCGTTGAATCGAGGCAAACAACAAGGCCTACTGCTTCCTTTTGGCTAGCATGTTTGACGTGCTTAAAATGAAGCAGGAAATCATGGAGACTGCTTATGAGATAATGAAGTGTCTACAAGGCATATTTGGCAAACCTTCTAAAAAGGCACATCATGAAACCGTTAAGGCTATGATGAATGCCAAATTGAAGGCAGGGGTTTCTGTCAGAGAATATGTTCTCAACATGGTTAACTATCTCCATGAGGTCGAGGTAAACAGGGCGGTGATAGATGAAGCTACTTAGGTGGGGATGATTTTAGAGACCATTTCCCTTGCATTGCTTCAATTTAAGAGAAACTATTTCATGAACAAGATAAAATATAATATGACTGAGTTACTTAATGAGCTACAAACCTTTGAGTCTATTTCGAAAGAAAAAACTAAAGAAGGTGAGGTAAATATTGCAGAAGCTCAACCCTCCTCTTCTGCTTGAAAGAATAAGAAGAGGAAAAAGATAATTGAAGAAAGTGTTAAGTCTAAGAATGGAGGGCAACCTAAGAAGAACAAAAGCAACAACAAAAAAAGGAGCTCAAAGCAAAAGAAGCCCAACGGAAAATGTTTCCACTACGGTGTAGTTGGGCACTAGAAGAGAAACTACGAGAAGTATCATTAGGAGGTCAAAGAAAAGATGAACAATGGTAAATTAGATTTACTTGTTTTAGAAACTTGTTTAGTTGAAGATGATACTTCACCTTGGATAATTGATTCAGGGGCAACTAATCATGTTTGTTCTTTATTGTAGATGCTTAGTTCTTCAAGGGAGCTTACCGATGGGGAACAAATGATGAGTGTGGGAATAAGAGCGTTTGTTCAACAAGAGCAGTGGGAGTTATAAAACTTTATTTTGGAAATAGGTTTTTAATGTTGGACAATGTTTACTATATTCCTAGTTTTCGTATAAATTTGATTTCTGTTTCCAGGTTGTTTGAACAAATGTTTAATGTTTCTTTCAATGGTAATTATGCTAATATTTCTAGAAATGGTTTGGATATTTGTTCTACACATTTAGAAAATAGGCTTTATACTTTAAGGCCCAACGAAAAATCACTGCTTAATTTTGAAATGTTCAAAGTTGAACAACCAAAACCTAAAAAGCAAAAGGTTTCTTCTAATGATGAAACATACCTATGACACATTAAATTAAATCATGTTAATCGTGATAGAATTAACAAACTAGTAAAGGATGGTCCTTTAAGAGAACTAAAAGTTAGTTCTTTACCAATTTGTGAATCTTTTCTTGAAAAGAAAATGACTAAAAGGCCTTTCTCTATAAAAGGTAAAAAGACTAAGGAACCACTTGAGCTAATACATTCAGATGTCTATGGTCCATTGAATGTACAAGCATGTGGTGGTTACGAATATTTCGTCACATTTATTAATGATTATTCAAGGTATGGTTACATTTACCTAATGCAAAGGAATTATGAAATTTTTGAAAAGTTCAAAGAATTCCAAGCGGAAGCTAAAAAGTAATTAGGAAATACGATGAAAACTCTTTGATCTGATCAAAGAGGGGAATACCTTGATATTGAGTTCAACAGCTACTTGATAGAAATGGTATTCTATCATAACTTACCGTACCTGGAACACCACAATAGAATGGTGTCGTCGAGAAAAGAAATCGAATGTTGCTTGATATGGCGAGATCCATGCTCAACTACTCATCATTACCCACTTCATTTTGGGAATATATGCTACAAACTTTGGTATATCTTCTAAACATGATTCTATCTAGATCTGTTCCAAAAATACTCTTAGAATTATAGAATTGTCGTAAACCTAGCATGCGACATATTTGTATATAGGGGTGTCTAACACATATGTTGAAAGGAAAGACTAGGATGCTGGAACCACACTCTAAAGTATGCTTGTTTGTAAGATACCCAAAGGGAATGAGGAGAGGTTTGTTTTATAGTCTATAAGAAAAGAAGGTATTTGTGTCGAAAAATGCCACTTTTCTCAAGAATGATTATACGACAAACTATAAACCTTGTAGCAAAGTTGTACTTGAAGAGTTACTTTCTGATCAGATCAGACCACAACTGACAACCGTTATTGAAGGACAAGGTGAGGAGACCACATCTCCAGATCAGGATGTTATACCACCTCGACATAGTATGAGGGTTGTGAGACCACCTAGGTGCTTGCCACAAGGAAATTAGAGAAGCATATGTTACTATCTCTGATAATGGTGACGATGATCCATTGACATATCGTTATGCAATGAAAGATTCTAAGAAAGAGAAATGGTTGAAGGTTATAAACCTTGAAATGGAATCCATGTACTCTAATTTAGTTTGGAAACTTATAGATCTGCTTGAAGGGATAAAACCCATAGGGGTGCAAGTGGATGTACAAGAAGAAAGAGGAGTGGATGGGAAAGTTGAAACTTTCAAAGCTAGGCTTGTAGTAAAGAGTTATACCTAGAAGGAGGGAGTTGATTATGAAGAAGCTTTCTAGCCTGTAGCTATGCTTTAATCCATTCATATTCTTTTATCTATTGTTCCATGTCTTGATTACGAGATATGATAAATGGATGTCAACACTACCTTTTTGAATGGCTATCTTGAGGAAAGCATCTATATGGTGCAACCAGAAGAGTTTGTTGTCAAAGGTCAAAAGCAAAAATTTTACAAGTTGTAAAAGTCCATCTATGGACTTAAGCAAACTTCAAGATCTTGAAACTTAAGATTTGATGAGACGATCAACTTTTATGTTTTCGATTAAAATGTTGATAAACCTTGTGTATGCAAGTACATCAAAAATAAGAAGGTAATCTTCTTAGTTCTTTATATAGATGATATCCTACTCATTGAGAATGATATAGGGATATTATCTAATGTAAAGAAAGGGCTCGCCAAGCAATTCCAAATGAAAGATTTAGAAGAGGCAAGTTATGTTCTTGGAATCCAATTTATAAGAGATCGCAAGAACAAACTGTTGGCACTATCTCAAGCATCGTACATAGATAAGGTGGTTATCAAATATTTGATGCAAAATTCTAACCCAAGATTAGATATTTGGGTGGCAGTTAAATATATTCTCAAGTATCTTAGAAGAACGAGAAAATATATGTTGGTTTACTCTGGTGAGATTTGATTCCTACTAGATACATTGATTTTGATTTTTAATCAGAGAAAGACGTTACCTGCAATGAGTTTCGAGGGACATTTGGAAGGCTTAGGTCCAACAAACATGTCTCACATGCTTTAAGGCAAGTGGGAGATTATTAGGAATGGTGCCCTATAAGCATTGACATTGTACATTTTGTTAATAAATAAATAAAGTGATATTTATAATTATTTTAGTTGCTTATATGTATTATGAATATTTTAATAAACATCAAGAAAATTTCACGATTATTATGTGCCTATAAATTAAGCATATAATAGTGATAAAATTTATAAATAATAATTTATATAATACATAATAATTAATTAAAGTTTGGGATCTTTAATTAAATATTACAAGCATGGTTTAATCTCATTTAGAATGAAATAATCTTATCCAGGCTATTAATATGGAGATATTAGATTGAAGATACTTTATACAATGAGGTTATATAGGACTGGACTAGATAAATTATGAATCTCTAATAATCGTTCATTACAAATTAAACATTCAAATTTATCACTATGACAATCATGTATATGACAGTCTTAGTATTTTTTAGACTCCTATTATGACATTATGTTTTTTGACTTCCATGGTAAGATGTGTATAAATACAGATTGTAACTTAGCATCTTAGAAACATAATAGCATAAATAGCTAAGAATAATATTATACAGATACGGAATCCATTCCTTCCTTATGGAATTTAGAAAAATAGTTCTCTTAAGTGATGGTTCAAGGTTTGAACAGTAGAACGCTTATTCATAATAAGATTATGAATTAACTATTCATTAAAGAATAATTGGAATTCAAGAATAAACAAGTAATAAGAGAGGTAAACGGAAATTGAACCTAACTATTATTATGAACTATTTATGAAGGACTGACTTATATGTAATGATTATATCAATGGACTACTAGCTAATTTTCTTTGAGTAATTTTACTATAATTCCAAGAGTTCAGTTTTCAGGTTTTTAGTAGAGTAACACTGAAATTAATAAATTTGGTACATTAATTAAAGAGTTTAATTGATTGTCAAATTTATTAGAACTTAGGTTATAGGTCCATTGGTCCCTAATACCACCTCTATAATACTGTATTAGATTTAATGCATATGATGAATTATATATATTTAATTTGGAGTTATTGAATTTTGAATTAATTATTTCACACTTGAGTTATCAATGTGACATAGAAAAATATTCTTTATGACACATAATATAACATGGTAAATGTTGTCACGTTTAATTGAGTATTAGTTAAATTAATTGATTGATTATTTAATTAATAGGATTAATTAAATATGTTTTAAATTAATTAATTGATAATATTTGAATAATAAGATTATCTAATATAATTTAAATTTTGTGTAGGACATATCTGTGGTGGGTCCACATTTTATCTTTTCCTATAGTGACATAAAATTAAATAATTAATTAATTTAAAATATATTCTTAAATAAATATAATTTATTTTTAAATTTAAATATATATATAAGATTTAATTATATTATTTACATATTATATATATACGAAAATCTCTATAACATTTACATGAATCTGTTTTTTGAATATATATATATATATATATATATATAATATATTTAGAATCACGTTTTGTGTGATTCTCCTTTTTAAACGATAACATATATCTATGTGTGTGTGTGTATATATATGTATATATTATTGTTATTATTATTAAAGAATGTAACGTATATTTTATATATATATATATATAATTTAAAGAATAAACGTGATTCGGTTAAAATTAAAAAAAAAAAAGGATAAGGAATATGAAGCATTTTCCTTCTCCACATATCTGATAGGGTGGTTATTTCAGATTTAAAATAAATTAAAATTAATTGAAAAATAACTAACTGCTTAGGTATAAAAAGATAAAGATAACAGTTATTTCCAACTATCTTTCACGTAACTTTTACAGAATACTCAGAGAGAAAAACGGAGAGTTCTTTTCTTTGAAAAAAAAGATCTGCTATCTCATGTGTTGAGTACATAGCAGATCTAGAAAAGTGTAAGTTTAATTTATTCTAGCAGCTTGACGCCCATTCGTCTTTCTATTGGTGTGGACGCTGGCTTGGAAGATTATAGTATTAAAGAGAAAAGCTAGGATACCCTAATAGGTTTTCAAGAGGTTTATAAAAATTCTTAAAGCTTTCTATTATTAATTAAAATTATATAAGTATTCCCGATGAACAAAGTTTTCAGAAAATTTTTGTTTGTCAATGATCTATCATTTTTGTTGCATTTCATATTTAATTCTAACAAGGCATTCCCACAGCAGTGCCATGAGATGCTCCACCAGGTGACCCCTGCTCCTCGTCATTGCTATCCGTTGAAAACGAGGTTGCAACATGGCGAGCGTCATTCGACAACCGCTTGGCGTTTTGTATTCCAACATGTAGCTCGTTTAGCTTCCTCTGGCATTTTGCTAGTACATCGAGCGCCTCTGTTTGGGTAATGACAGCCACAACCATTTGGTCTAGTATTCGGTGACGATTGTCCTTGAACGCCTCTACGCAGTGTCGTAATGTCAGACAATGGTTGCAATCATTTCCGTTCGGTTGGGGAGGCATTCTGACATCAGTACCATGGGATGCTCCCCCGTCAATTGCACCTCATCGTCGTTACTATCCACGGATGGGTCAAAGTCAGATGAGATCTCAAAGGTTGCCATGACACTTCTTATACTTTTGGTCACATACCAGTGAACACGTGCGTGATCACAGCTTGTGGGTACCATATCATGGCAACTGGAAAGGTTTTTATATTGCTTCATAGCCTATGTAGTGAATTGCATAGTCACTTTTTATTTGCAACTTCAGTTAAACAACTTCCCCCAATAATAATAATAATTTATGAAGCCATAGCTAATAGTAAAAAAATTACTTTAATTTTAGGATCACATAGCGACCTTCGCAGTTCAATAAATGCACGTTACTTGTGAGGCCTACACCAGTTATTGATGTTGTACAACAAAGTAGGAAATTGAAATCCGTGGATTCGGGCTTACGAACATTATGATCGAAGAATTTCACACGCCCTATAGACGTTTGTAAAGTGAAGGATGAAATGTGCAATGCGCGCCCACATATGTTGTCATTCGGATCTTAATAATTGTCACGTATTAAGCTACCATTCATGAAATAGTACTACAACTACATTACAAAAAATACGTACATATTGTTGTAATACCATGATCTTCGTTACATTCCTCTATTGGGACAGTGGCTACATGCACGCTATATACGGTCATATAACACAAACTAATAGAAAACACCACGTACATGACATGGGGTTAGAGGGTCATCGACTATGATAGACCATGGCACCATTTTCCTAGTTACATCTTACTGGGTCAAAGTTACTGACATGGCCTACATCTATGTTAGCCAGTGCTTCAATAAGACAACCCATTGCAAAGGCACTCGCCACGTTTCTATCGGTTGTGGGTCCAATCTATAATGGAGGTGATGTGCCGGCAACTTGTCTTTCCTCTGGTGTGGAGTCTCGGAGTGCAACACGGCCTGTTGCATTTTGGTTGTTCCTAAATGCTCCACATAGAGTGGGCAGAGTTATGTCATGTGCATTACTAAGTTCCTGCAAGATCACCCCCCTCATGTTTTTCCCCGCCATTGTTGGGCAACCCATTCAAATAGTTGTTGTACGCCTCAATGGCGTCATCGAAGGTCATGAAACATTCGTACGAGTTGTGACGATAGCGTCCACTCGAGCTTGGCACCTGTTGCAACTTGAGTATATAATGGGTCGTCTTCCTTTGTAGACCACATTGAAGTTTTTCCTCGCCATTCAGGAGCACTAGTGTTATTGTTTTGCTAAATTGGAAATAATGTGTTAGAATTTAAGGGAGCATAGAAGAATCTTACTTACCCATGCATTCGTCGCATCGAAGAGCACATAACATAAACATGTATTAAGATATTTAAATTACAAGAAGTGTTGGATAAAACTTTTCAAATAAAAACCATCATCAAATCTCAAAACTCATGTTAATTCATTAAGAAATTTAGCAGAAGCATACCTAAATCCATTTGAACGGTTGAATTTTAGTTCTTGATCTTTTGAGTCAATACAGTTTCTCTGAGAGCAAATTTTCTTGCTTTTCCAGTGATGGGATGCCAAAAAAAATATGTACCATATGACTTAGGGATTATAACATTTTATAATATTTTAACTTTATCTTGTTTCTATTTTGGCCTATCATAAAAATAGAAATTAGATTTTAGGTCTCTACATATAATTTTATGCCCACACTTTATAAGATGCTTTAAGACCTAAAACTTTATACTTTATTAGATCAATTTAATTAGGTTAACCTTATCTGATATCCTTAATACACATTTATTTAATATATTAGCCTATATATTATTGGAATTAATTCCAACAATCTCCCACTTGGGCTATATATAAAACTTTATAAATGTAAATTATACCTTATGAGCTCATGAATTATGCTATCATTACCAAAAGCATCTTCAATCAATCCGGTCCATCAATCATATCAATATAAGATCAAAACAGCCTTTGTTACATGTAATGTAACTAAACTCATCAATGGTCACGTATATTAATATAACGAATGACATGGATCAAGTCTGGATATGTAGCAAGGAAATTTCATGCAATGTGATCTTAACATGCCTATTTCTTGCTGGTCCAACCTAATTCTTTAGTGAGATCAAATCAAATATATTCAGAGTAAAAGTAAACTGTAAACTTTATTTCTATAGAAAATAACCATAAAATGTATCTACAATAAGAAAACATCCAAAATACAAACTCCCACTAAAATGACATATCCTCAAGAGATACGACACCCATTTGAGCAGTATGTTTATGAAAGACCTTAGGTGGTACTCCTTTAGTAAGTGGATCTACAACCATAGAGTTTGTCCCAATATACTCTATAGACACCTGACTACTCTATATTCTTTCTTTAATAACTAGGAACTAAATGTCTATGTGCTTCGACTTTGTTAAGCTTTTGTTGCTATTGGAATATAGCATTGCTGACTTATTGTCACAAAATAACTTAAGTGGTCTTTCAATTCCATCTACAATTCACAGCCCAGTGACAGAATTCGGTAGCCATATCCCATGGTTGGATGCCTTATAACATACTATAAACTCTGTTGCCATGGTAGAGGAAGCTATTAGTGTCTACTTAGCACTCTTTTAGGAAATAGCTCCTCTAGCTAGCAGGTAGATATAGCCCGATGTGAATCTCCGACTGTCTTGGCATCCAGTAAAATCAAAATCAGAATACCCAATGATCTCTAACTGATCCGATCTTCTATATGTGAGCATGTAATCCTTCGTTCTCCGTAAATACTGCATGACTCGTTTGGTTGCTTCCAATGATCCATCCCTTGATTACTTAAGTACCTGCCTAGCATCCCAATAATGTATGCAATATCCGGATGCGTACAAACCTAAGTACACATCAGACTCCGTATAGTTGATGCATAAGGAATCTTTTGCACTCTTTAACTGTAACGCCCCCCTTCCGGACGTCACAGATAACGTTACATTCATTCGTTAAAACTGAAGCAAACTATTGTAATTGATAACATGTATTTGAAATCATAGTTTGGAAAAAGCATTCCCAGGATCTTTACATACATTTTTTTTATACAAATATAATTTATAAGAAATCATAATCTTTCTTAATAAAAAAAAAACAATTTGCTTTTCCCATAGACATTGTATAAATAATTTGCTAATATTATTTAAACTTAAATGGCACTTGAAAAACAAAAGACAAAATTCTTTGAACATGTCTCGGCCGGCAGGCCGAACTTTCAACTTCGGCAGGCCGAAGGTCACCCATCGGCAGGCCGTCCGAGGCCTTGTAAAAATGGGGTTTTCAAAATCCACAAGATCGGCAGGCCGATGCTTGGCAACCGGCAGGCCGATTGGAAAATTTCGGCAGTCCGACCAGTATGATCGGCAGGCCGAACATAAAAAAATTTTCTTTTTAAAACAAGTTTTAAAACTTCAAATGCGGAAGAAAATTGATAAAAAATACATTAAACAAACATTCACAAATTTATAAAATTAGACTTATATTATAAATCATATCCTTAAAATTATAAACATACTAAAAATTTAAAATCATAACTTATTCCTTCAAAACTTCTTTCCTTGGCGTTCTTCCATTTGCAACCATCTTCCTTAGCTCACATGCCTATCATTGTGTCCTCCGCCTACTCCATAACTTTCTTACCCTTATCTGCAACATGATGAAAAACTTAAATAAGCTTACGCTTAGTAAGTACATGGTAATTCTCACAATTTAAAACATTTCATAAACATCATCATCATCATCATCATCATCATCATCATCATAATAGTGCACTAGGCACATTTTCATAGGAACATATCTTTCATTACATCATTCATATTAAAACTTATCCATTTTATCTTTAGGGGCCCAAGTGTTGCACCATAACATCATCATCATAGGCGCGCCGTCATGAGAGGAGAGGGGTTGCAAAGCCCAAACCAAACATGACATGT
>CAMOHE010000321.1:0-38391 GCA_946598075.1 Artocarpus hirsutus
GAAAGAAAGCCCTGAGGGACCAGAGGGTCCTAGAGGGGACAGTACGGATGAGTGGGCGGCACGGGAACGGTTCACCAATAAGAGCCACAAGTCCGAGGGCCCCGCAAGGTGGGTCCTATGGAGGCTTGAGGTGGGGCCCGCGCCAGACGCCACAGTACGAGTTGACTAAAACAACCTAGTTCCTTAAGGAGGAAACAACAAACCCCCAACGAGTAATTCGCACCATCCATGGAGGATCGTATTTTGGTGGAAATTCCAGGTGGTCCTAGAAGAATTATGTTAGGAAGGCAAAGAGTAAGCCATTCCATAATCACATGAAGGTTGATGGAAGATCATCCAAGATGTGGAGAAAAGTCAGAATGGAAATTTCCTTTTTTGATAAAGATGCCCAAGAAGTCCACTTCCCTTGTAATGACACATTAGTGGTCTCAGCCATGATTGGCAATCATGAAGTATACATGGTATTCATTGACAACGGAAGCTCCATGGACATTCTGTACACCGACGCATTAGACCAAATACATATTCCTAGGACTTAGTTGACACCATACTCATAGCCGTTGTATAGTTTTATAGGAGATAACATTGTCCTAGAAGTTATGATCATTATTCCTGTTACTGTTGGTACCAAACAACTCGACCGTAATGTCAAATTTTATAGTTGTTAAGGGATGGACCCAATATAATGCTATGATAGTTAGACAAATCTTACGGCCTTTAAAGCTGTCTCCTCAATATACTATCAAGTGATAAAATTCTTAATAGAGAACGGAGTAGGAGAGATATGGGGTGACCAATTCAAGGCACGGACAACATATTCGAACTCAATTTGGGATTTCAAATTTCTTAAGCATAGAATCATTATGGTTGATCCCACACCACCACCAAATGAGATATATCTTGATATAAGAATGGATGATGAAATCACCGTAGCAAAGCCAGTGGAGGACTGGGAAGAGGTAGCAGTGGATGAAGATGACCCGAGCAAGATTTTAAATATAGGCATAGAGCTCGATACTAGATACCGCGCATATCGGATTACGTTCTTGAAAGATAATCTTGATGTCTTCACTTGGACGCACGATGACATGAAAGGTATCTCCCTATAGGTTATCTACCATCAACTGAACATAGATCCTGCATATCCATTAAAAAAAACATAAGAAAAGGCTGCTGAATAGAGAGAGATATCAATCCTTGTATGAGGAAGTCAACAAATTAATTAAAAATAAAGCCATTAAGGAAGCTTATTACCCAACATGGGTAGCCAATTTGGTTCTGGTAAGAAAGCCATATGGCAAATTATGTTCATGTGTGGACTTCATAGATTTGGACAAAGCATGCCCTAAAGATAATTTTCCCTTTCCAAGGATAAATTCATTAGTAGAGGCAACATCGGGTTATGAGCTAATGAGTTTTATAGATGCATACACAAGATACAATAAGACTCCCATGCATGGCCTCGACGAGGAGCATACGACAATCATCACTGACCGAGGGTTGTATTGCTACATGAAGATGCCCTTTGGTCTTAAGGATGCAAGAGTTACATATCAAAAAGTAGCAAACAAGATGTTCGAAATCTAGATCGAAAGAAACATGGAAGTGTATATGGATGACATGCTAGTCAAGAGTTCAAAAATGCCTATCGACATGCTGCTAACCTTGAAGAAGCATTAAAGATTTTAAGTAAATACAACATGAAGCTCGATCCTCAAAAGTGTGTCTTTGGTGTTGCCTCAGAGAAATTTCTCAGTTTTATGGTAAATTAGCATGGTATTGAAGCAAACCCTATGAAGATCAAAGCATTTATTGAAATGGAATCCCTAAAGAAGCCAAAAGATATATAGAAGCTTACTTGGTGTGTGGCTGCCTTAAATAGCTTTATTTTTTGGGTGACAAATAAGTGCATTCCTTTCTTCAACATGTTAAGAGGTGCAAAACTGTTTAGTGGACTCCCAAATGTGAAAAAGCTTTTCAATAACTTATGATCCATCTTAATTAGGCTCCAATTCTTTCCAAGGCATTATTAGATGAGAAGCTTTATGTTTACTTAGTTGTTTTAGAATATGCGGTCAGTTTGGTGATCATTAAAGAAGAAAAACGAGTCCAGCTTCCAATTTACTACATGAGGAAATGTCTCTTGGATGCCGAGACCAGATATACTGACATAGAAAAGCTTGCACTAGCTATAATAATAACAGTTAGAAAGCTTCCACATTATTTCCAAGAGCACGCAATCGATGTCTTCATTAATTACCTGTTGAGACAAGCACTTCAAAAGCCATATACTTCTAAATGATTATTAAAATGGACCATGGAATTGTGTGGATTTGACATCAATTATGTCCCTCAAAAAGCAATAAAAGCTCATGCATTAGCAAATTTTGTAGCAAAATTCATTGCCGGCAAAACATTAAGGAAATGGAAGTAGAAGCAAAGCCTCTCAAGTGAAAGCTATACGCAGATGGGTCATCCAATAAGCACAGTGCTGGAGCAAGTGTCATATTGGTAAGCTTTGAGGATTATAAGATAACCTCGGCTATCATATTCAAATTCAGGGCAACTAATAATAAAGTTGAGTATGAGGCCATCCTAGTTGGGTTAAGACTTGCTCGACATATAGGGCTAAGCTTAGTAACTTTTTATAGTGATTTGTAGGTCATTGTCAGCCAAATAAATGATGAGTGTGAAGTTAGTGGAGAATGAATGGCAGTATACCTGAATAAGGTAAAGGACGAATTGAAAAAATTTGAATGCCATGAGTTCATCAGAATTCCCAAGTAGAAATAGTAATGTAGATGCACTGACAAGACTTGCCATAACTAAAGACTCCAAGCTAATGAAGGTTATACCACTTGAGCTACTAGAATAGCCCATGATTCAAAATTAGGAGCTACATTATGTACTCCCCATCATTGCACCTAACAACTAGATGGCACTGATTTATAATTTCTTGAAAAACAGAGTGATGCTTGATGACAAAGATAAAGTGAGAAGTCTAAAGTATAGATCGGCTCAGTATTTAATTCATGATGATACTTTATACCGACAAGGAAACTTAAATTTGTTACTTAGATGCTTAGATACACTACAGGTGCACAATGTGTTGAAAGAAATTCATGAAAGAGCCTATAGAAATCTTGTCGAGGGGCAATCATTATCGCACAAGGTTCTTCAACGAGGGTACTACTAGCCAACATTGAAGAAGGTAGCCATAGAGTATGTACAAAAATGTGAAAAATATCAAAGGAATATGTACAAAAATGCAAAAAATATCAAAGGTATGCTATTATTCCTAGGTCACCCACTAAGCCTCTAGCCTCGGTTATTAGCCCTTGGCCCTTTGCTAATTGGGGCATTGATATTGTCAGACCTCTTCATATTGCACCCAGGGTATGCCATTGTAGCTATGGATTACTATACAAAGTGTGTAGAAGTAGAGCCATTGACAACAATCACTGAGGTCAAATGCACAACCTTCATTTGGAACAACATTGTGTGTAGATTTGGTGTCCCTAACGGTTGGAAAAATAGTATGCAGTGGAATTTTAAAATTCTTTTATTAAAGTATTTTCAAAAACACAAGTTTGACATGCTATATGCATAAATTAACTAGATCTTACTAATCATTGTGTGTTGAAAAGCTCCTGCAATCAATGAAAAGAAGTAACGTTCCAAAAAGGCTTCAACCAACTGACCTTCTTTGCTATTCTTTATCCATGATCAGAGTGAGTGTGGGCTCACGACGTTGAGCTTTTCCCCAGGTGGCTCTCCTTCCAACCAATTGAGAAATACCCAAAGCTATAATTTGTGATTTGTGAATGATAGCTCTCTGGGGAGTTTCAGAGTGTCACTCTAGATTTCTCAATTGATCTAAATAATAATGAGACTCACTCCCCTTTTATAGAAGTTGGGCCTAAGAGTCAGTCCTTGTCAAATAAGGTCTCAAAAATTTGAATCAGAATCAATATCTGACAAAATCTACGTGAAAATCTATGATCCTTTTATCGCCCGGTTGGCAAGACGAATGGCAAATAGGCCTGCCAAACCTCCTCAATCGGCATGCCTAACTTAAAGATCGGCTTGCCGAACTTGCAATATAAAGTTCCTTCCAAATCTTTATTTCCCACCTGAGATTCTAGTGATAGAGCCTTAGTTTTAATTCAAATAACCCAATAGAGAAGTTATCTGATTAAGACAGTCATATCTAGATAATCTCTAGGAAAATAAATATTCTTGATAATTCAACAAATTTATCTTAGATTAATTCAAAATTAATCCAACCGATAAACAAGCATTAATGATCTAATTCCGATAATTCAACAAGTTTATATTGAATTAATTTTCACAAAATTAATTCAACCAATAAACAGACATGAATTATCCGATACTATCAAATTTTCAACCAATATGATAATTTGACACAAGTCACCAATTATTCAAAAAGTACGCCATATTGTTACGGGATTTATTATGAGCTAGCAAAGGGGACCTGATGGACCTATATAGTTCAAGCTTCCGATAATTATGAAACACAATATCCTAGATATACATTTCATAATTATCAACTCTAACGCTACTCCACTAAAAGCTTGAAGCTGCACTCTCAAGCTACATAGATACGAAGCCCGTATAGTTAAGTCTCAATGACATATCTTAATATATCGTATCCCTATAGGATTATCCATAATCGATTTAAGAACAAGTTCTGCATTACCTTCCTGATTATTTTTATCTTATGTTCCATTATCTCACTATTGGAAAACTTACCATCCAAAGATAGTATACTATTTGGTTAAACCTATATATCTAAATGGTTGAGTGCTCTAGTTTTCCAATTTCAGGATAACGCATATATGATAATATCAATTACTCTTAAAGAGGAGCTATGGATTCCATATCTATGAATAATAGGTCTACGCTATCAATAGTCATCCTCTAACTTAACGGCATGCGTACCACTATAAAATGTAGATGTCACCCTTTGGTACATCAAAAGATGTAAGTTAAGACAACAGGCCCACTATTTATCTTAAGATTAAGATACAATACAAATGATTGTCTAAAGTGAATTGATTTGCCAAGATAGAATTATTAATCCAAATCAATTCACTTTATGTCCCGATTCAACACATCATCACCTATAACAATGTGCCAATGTTTCTATTCGTGGAGTCCACCTCCAATGGTCAAGACAAACCATCCCATTATGGATATAGACAACATAACAATCTTTGCATGAATAAAGTACCCAACTTTATTCCCTCGATTGCGGATCTTATGATTTAGACCGTCACCTTAAGAATTGTGTCTTCCACATAATCTGTCCATCATAAGCCCAATTCTTAAAAGTTTAGACCGACAGTTTTAGACTATTGTTTGCAATATGAACATAAAGAGGATAAGATTTGGTACATAAATTATAAACAAATTCTTTATTGATTAAAATGTCTCCAAAAGCATATTACATTTTTACTCCTTAGGGCATACACGTCTAACAATCTCCCATTTGCACTAAGTGAGTAAATATGACAAATCTTGCATTCCCATAGCTTCCACATGCCTCTTGAAGACTTTCTTAGTAAGTGTCTTCGTGAATGGATCAGTTAAATTGTCCTCTGACGCGATTTTGCATACTATGATATGCCCGCCCTCAACAAAACCCTTTATCACGCGATACTTTCGATCAATATGCTTACTGTTCTTGTGAAATCTTAGTTTCTTAGCATTACCTATCGCTGCACTGTTATCATAGTATAACAATACCGCCTTATCCATGCCAGGAACAACCTCAAGATCCCCAAGAAACTTGCGGAGCCACTGCTTCTTTCAACGCATTACTAGCTGCCATATACTCGGCCTCCATCATTGAATCCAAAGTGCAATCTTGCTTCACACTTCTCCAATTGATGGCACCGTCACCTAAAATAAACACAAAACTTGAAGTCGATCTCTTAGAATCTAGACAAGATTGGAAATCTGAATCAGTATATCTTAGAGGAGTTAAGTCCTCACCCAAATACACAAGCATATATCTTTAAGTCTTTCTCAAGTACTTGAAAATATGCTTGACTGCAACCCAATAGTTCGGTATCAGATTAGCCTAAAATCGACTCATAGTTTCGACTGCATAACAAATACCCAGTTATGTGCAAAGCATAGCATACATGAGACTACTTACTGCCGAAGCATAAGGCACTTTCTTCATGTATTCTCTTTCTTCCTCATTCTTTGGAGAGTCTTTCTTAGGAAGAGTAATTCCAGACCTAGATGGTTGCCTACCTTTCTTGGAATTTTGCATTGCAAACCTCTTGAGAATCTTATCTATGTAGCAAGCTTGGGACAAGCTATCATTCTGTTCTTTCTATCCTAAAAAATTTGGATTCCAAGAACAAATTTAGCCTCACCTAAGTCCTTCATGGTAAACTGCTTGGTCAACCATAATTTGACCAACGACAATGCCCCAACGTTATTGCCAATTAGCAAAATGTCATCTACATAGAGCAGTAGAAAAACTACCTTCCCATCTTTAATGTGTCTGTAAACACATGGCTCATCCGCATTTTGTGAGAACCCATAATTCTTGATCATTTGACCAAATCTTATGTTCCAGTAATGGGAAGCCTGCTTAAGTCCTTAAATTGACTTTAGCAGCTTACAAACCCTACTCTCTTGACCCTTAGCCTTGAACTTGTCTAGTTGTTCCATATAAATGGACACATCAAGATAGCCATTTTAAAAAATTGCCTTGACATCTATCTGTCAAATCTCGTAGTTGAGTGCGGTAGCTATGGACAAGAGAATCTAGATAAACTTAAGCATGGCTACAGGCAAAAAGGTTTCCCCGTAATCGATTCCTTCCATCCTTTTGCATGTATCCCTTAGCTATTAGTTTAGCCTTAAAGGTTTCAACCTTTCCATCCACTCCTCTCTTCCTCTTGTAGATCCACTTACACCCTATTCGTTTTACCACTTCAAGAAGATCCATAAACTCTTAGACCCGATTAATCTCCATAGACTTAATCTTTGTGTTTATGGCCTCTGTCTAGAGTTTCAAATCAACATCCTCCATAGTCTCTGCATAAGTGTAAGGATCCCTGTCATGTTCATCCGGTTAAGCCAAAAAGGCCTCACCATTGAACATATACCTCTCAGGTTGACGCCCAATCATCCCATTAAGCCAAAGACCCTTAGGTTGTTGTTTGGGTTTGTTTGGTTTTTCTACACCAATTGAAGTGGTTTCTACTAGAACCCTTGAGGTGATTGGATCACTCCTTAACTCCTTAAGCACCACGTTTGCTTTGAGGCTTAAAGGCATCCATGTAACTCTCCTCAAGGAAAGTTGCATGAGTTGAAACCACGACTTTATTTTCCTTTGGGTTATAAAAATAACCCCCTTTAGTCCTTTTTGAATATCCTACAAACATGTAAACTTTTGAATGTGCTTCCAACTTATTCGTATCCTTAAACAGGACATGAGCTGGACATCCCCATATGCGAATATGGTTTAAGGATGTCTTCTTCCCCGTCCACAACTCATGAGGAATTTTAGGGACCCATTTTGAAGGCACATTGCTCAAAGGATGACATGCGATTTGTAGCGCATATCCCCAAAAGGATAAAGGCAATGATGAATAACTCATCATGGACCTAACCATGTCCAATAAAGTCCTATTTCTTTTCTCCGCTATGCCATTTTGCTATAGAGTGCCTAGCACAGTCGAATGGGATAAAATCTCATTCTCTTATAAGTGTCCTAAGAATTCATCAGAAAGGTATTCTCTACCTCGATTGGGTCGAAATGCCATTATGGGTCTATCCAATTGCTTTTCCACTTCAGCTAGAAACTCCCTGAACTTGTCAAAAGTTGCACTATCATGGTGCATCAGGTACATATACACATACCTTGAGTAATCGTCAATAAAAATGGCAAAGTGCTCATACCCTCCTCATGCTTAGATATTCATCGGTCCGCAAACATCACTATGCATAAGTTCTAGAATCCTTTTGGCCTTATTGCCTTTAAACCCAAATGGTCTTTTGGTCATTTTACCCTCCAAACAAGATTCATATTGTGGTATATATTCCAATTTTAAGTGACTTAAAATTCTACCCCTTACCAACCTTTGAATCCTAATCAGGTTAATATGATCAAGGCGTAAATGCCAAAGATAACTCTTATTAAAGTGATAAGTTTTAAGTTTTTTTAGAGTTATTATCATTTATCTTAGCATTAAGCAGTAAGTCCATCTTAGGTTTGATAAAATATAGATTATTTTGCATCCATCTAGAGTAGATAAAATATTTGTTTTTATGAATCACCACTTTATTATTAAAAGAAACCAAATAGGAGTCTTTAAATAAGCAAGCTACAGAAATTAAATTCCTCTTAAATTTAGGAAAATAAAAGCAATCTCACAAAATTAAATTCCTATAATTATCAAAATGTAGATGGACGTCTCCCTCTGCTTCAACCAAGACCAAGGATCCATTGCCCATCCAAAGCATGAAGTCTTCATGAAATAGACTTCTCGTCTCTTTGAACCCCTGTAGAGAAACACAAACATGATCAGTTGCATCAGAATATGAGACCCAAATGCCACTAGATTTCTCAACCAAACAAGTTTCTAAATACAGAAGATCATACCTACCTCCTTGGGAAAAGAAGTCCTTGCAATCTTCTTGATGTGCCCAACCTTCCTGTAGAAGAAGCACTTTAACTTCTTTGTGTTCTTCTTTTTCTTCTTCTTGCTCTTGTTATTAGTAGGAATTTTCCATTCTTGGCGCGTTGTTTCTTTCCATTCCCAGGGTTGAGATTGGAACCAGAAGTAGTCGCCAAATTGGCCTCGCCACTAGTAGGAGACTCCCTGATCAACAGTTCAAACTCTTGTAACTATTTCATTAATTTTGTTAAGGTCATATCCCACCTATTACTTAAATTAAAAGTAGCTTTAAATAGGATAAACTCCTTAGATAAAGTCTTAAAGAATATAATCATATGAGTTTCAGCATCGATGTCGGCTCTATTAGTTTGTGCATCAGCTAGGTAACCTATGACCAACATCATGTGCTCCTTTACAGACGTCCCCAGTCTCTGTTTACAGTTAAGAAGTTTCTAAAGCACCCCTTTTCGATTTGTTAAGGCCTGGCCTCTAAACATATCTTCCAGATTATCCAAGATCTGTTTAGCAGTCTCATAATCCTCATGTTGAGCCTACAGCATGTTATTAATGCTGGCCAAACATAGTAGCGGGACTGATTATTTGCATCTTTCCAACAATCAATGCTTGGATTTGATCGTTGGTGGAATCTCCCATAGGCTTGGGAGGATAAGGGGTTGTAAGCACAAATTTTAGTTTCTAAAAGAAGAGGACGATATTCAGGTTCTGTTTTCAATCATTATAATTCTCACTGGTTAATTGGCTTTTGTCAAGTATCGATGATAAAGCGTTTTTAGGCATTTTTAATCAACAATAAAGAATCATATACCAAACATAAGCAAACATAGCAAAATGATTTAGTAAGATAACACAATCATGTAAAAACATACAAATATCTTTATGTATCAAAACCTTGAAAATATCACAACCATACAATGATAATTCCCAACTCAAAATTCAACAAGCTCCTAGGGGAGTCTTGCCAAATTCAACCAAGAACACGGATTCCCTGTTGGGTTTTGTTGGATTTGTGATTCAAATAAGCAGTGAAAAATCAAAATTAATTCCCACAAAACGCTCGCAGGATCCATGCAATTCGATTAGATTGATAAGCAAGTCATCAAATCTTACCACGATGACAAAATGGGCAAGATTACTGGAAGAAAGAGAGCGAGTTCACTCTAATGACACCCTAACTCGAGCTTTTCCTATTTGGGATCAGATTCAGACGTTACTTAGAGCACTACCCTCTGTAGGTATCCACACAAACAGACTCTCTCAAAAACCAAATTGGTGTGCTAGCACCCTCTCTTTACGTTAAATGACTCTCTCTAATTTTAGGGTTTTTAATGTTTTTGCCTTTTAGAATAAGAGAACACCTTTTCCCTTCTAATTTGACCAGAAACCTTAAAACATATATATATATATATATATTAACTTCGAGAAAGAGTCAAATTTTAACTACATTAAAATGTAATTCAAATATGATTCATAGAATCTAGACAATGTCAGATTTTATAAACCTAGACATATCTAGTACATTGAATCTGGACATTATCAGGTTTATTGAACATAGACACAGTAAACCTAAAATTTGTTTTTGGCCTGTTCTAAGTGTGCGACCCTGTTGGTTCACATAACATTGATAGTGGGCTTAAAATTCTCTTTCTGACCCATAAATCATAAGCGGCCTCTAGCAAAACATTATGATTACTCAAGTTATACGAATGTCAATAATTCAACATAACCTAATATACAATAAGTATTAAAGTCCTTTTGTCACTAGATACCTTGATTGAACATAAGGCATGGTTTATGTCATCCTTATACTATTCAATCATATTATTTCTCAATCTTAAGTAGACTGATATTGATAACCCTTATCAATTCATTCCAGTATGGCCATACATTTTTCTTTAGTCTAACTTATCGAGGGGCCCATAGATATCTTTCTCATAATGAATGAGGGACAAATTCCTTCTTAATCACTCACATTCCTCACTTAATTCACTCTATATCCAACAACAATTTATTCCATCACCCTGTTAAAGATAATATTAAAATGTGTCAAAATATAGAACTTGTCATGTATGAAACAACAGTGATTTCAGGTCAGAGGACTAGGATAATACTATTGTGATGAGAATCACTTATAGCAATTATCCATGCAGCATTCTTATAACGTGTCAATCCAATACATCATTTCTCAAATATGTATCTATGAGTTGACTTAGTATCTCATACATATGATTAGTAAAACATAATCATCAGTCAAACTTCATACTAGTCTTCATTCATTATTATCCTAATAATAATGACCGACTAGGGATAATTTAGAATAGAATTCAATTTTCACCTAAGAGTTTTACTATCAAGTCACATACTTGATGACCTTAGGCAAAATTAACTATTCATGGAATTAGAATAAAAAACAATAATGAAAATGCCTCTTTATTAATAAAATGCAAATGTAACGAAGTCAAAATGTGGTCATTACATAATTGGCCTAGGGCTCATCACTAACAATCTCCCACTTGTACTAGGCCCAATCAATATTGTATCTAATACCCATTAACCTAGTATGACTCTCATGCTTAGGCTGTGGAAGAGGCTTAGTGAGTGGATTAGCAACATTGTCATTTGTAGGTACTCTGCATATCTTCACGTCTCCTCTCTCAATGATTTTTCGAATGAGATGATAATGCCTGAGTATGTGTTTGAATCGCTAATATGATCTACGTTCCTTAGCCTGTGCTATGGCCCTGTTATTATCACAACACAAGTCTACTGGATCTAATATACTAGGAACAACACCCAATCCAATAATAAACTTTTTGATTGAAACTACTTCCTTAGTTGCTTTTGAGGCAGCTATATACTCACTTATATTGTAGAATTAGCAACGGTGTCTTGCTTTGAACTTTTCCAGCTCACTACAGCTCCATTCAAATAGAACACATAACCTGACTACGATCGAAAGTCATCATTGTCGGATTGGAATCTGGCGTCTGTGTAACCACTTACAACAAGTTCATTCTCTTTTTCGCCATACAGTAAGAATGCATCCTTAGTTCTTCTCAAATATTTAAGGATTTTCTTGATTGTTGTCTAGTGATTTTCACCTGGATCTGATTGGTATCTACAAGTTATGCTTAAGGCATATGAGACATCAGGTCGAGTATATAACATTGCATACATGATAGATCTAATGGTAGAAGCAAATGGAATCTTATTCATGCGGTCTAGCTCATCCTATGTCATTAGACACTGAGTCTTGTTGAGACTAATTCCATGTGACATTGGCAAGAATCCCCCCTTAGAATCTTGCATACTAAACCTATTCAATTGACAAGACCTATTCAATACCTTGTCAATGTATGTACTTTGACTTAGCCAATAAGCCTCTTAGATCTATCCCTATAGATCTTAAGGCCTAGAATATAGGCAGCTTCACCTAAATCTTTCATTGAGAAACTATTCCCTAACCATGATTTAACAATTTGTAGCGTAGGGATATCATTTCCAATGGGCAATATGTCATCAACATATAGCACTAGAAAGACATTATGCTCCCACTAACATTCTTGTAAACACAAGGCTCATCTTCATTTTGGATGAAGCCAAACTCTTTGATTGCTTCATCAAAACTAAGATTCCAACTCCGAGATGCTTGCTTCAATCCATAAATGGATCTTGGAAGTTTGCAAACCTTTTCAGAATTCTCAGGACTAACAAAACCCTCAGGTTGTGTCCTATACACATCCTCAAGTAGGTTTCCATTAAGAAACGCTGTTTTGACATCCATTTACCAAATCTCATAATCATAGTATGCAGCTATGGTGAGGAGAATCTGAATAGATTTAAACATAGCAATTGGTGAAAAAGTTTCATTATAGTTTATAGCATTTGTTTACTTGAAACCTTTTGCAACCAGTCTTGCCTTAAAGGTATGCACATTGCTATCCATGTCTGTTTTCTTTTGAAAAACCCATTTGCACCCAATAGTCTTTAAACCATTAGGTGGATCAATCAAATTCCATACTTGATTATCATACATGGATTGCATCTCTAAATTCATGGCTTCTAGCCATTTATCATAGTCGGGGCTATTCATGGCCTCTTGGTAGGATGTGGCCTCATTTTGATCCACAATCATCACATTATTATTATTAGTTAAGAGAAATTCATATCTCTTAGGGCTCTGATGTGTCCTACCAAACCTCCTCGAGCCTTGTGCTACTTGTGTAGGCTCAACAACTACTTTTTGATCCAGTTGAGATTCCACTAGTGGTTCAATGCTATTTTGTGGTTCTTGAATTTCTTCAAGTTGAACTTTACTCCCACTATTCCTTTAGAAAAGAATTCTCTTTCTAAAAAGACACAATTCCGAGCAACAAACACTTTGTTCTTAGAAGTATTGTAGAAGTAATATCCTTTAGTTTCTTTAGGATATCCCATAAAAAGGAATTTGTCTTATTTGGGTGCTAATTTATCTGAAATTTGATGCTTCACATAAGCCTTACATCCCCAAATCTTAAGAAAATACAAACTAGGCAACTTCCCAGTCCACATCTCATATGGTGTCTTTTGAACTGCCTTTGATGGAACTCTATTCAGTATAAACGTAGCAGTTTCCAGAGCAAACCCCCAAAAGGATTTTGGAAGATCTGACTAACTCATCATAGATCGAACTATATCCAATAAAGTTTGATTTCTCCGTTTAGACACACTATGCCATTGTGGTGTTCCTGGTGGAGTAAATTGTGAGATTATCCTACAATCTCTAAGATTATCAATGAATTCTTGGTTTAAGTATTCACCACCTCGATCTGATCGAAGTGCTTTAATACTTTACCAAGTTGTTTTTGTACTTCATTTTTGAAAATTTTGAACTTTTCAAAAGATTCAGATTTTTGTTTCATTAGATAGACATAGCCATATCTACTGAAATCATCTACAAAAGTAATGAAGTACTGAAAACCTCCTTTAGCAGTGGAATTTAATGGTCCACATACATCAGAATGTACAAGGCCTAATAAGTCATTAGCCCTTTCACTATGTCCAGTAAAAGGTGTCTCAGTCATTTTGCCTAATAAACAAGACTCATATACTTCAAATGATTCAAAATCAAATAAATTCAAAAGCCCATGTTGATAGAGTTTTGAAATGCGTTTCTCATTTTTATGGCTCAAATGACAGTGCCAAAGAAAGGTAGAGTTTAAATCTTTAGATTTAAACTTCTTTGTATTAACATTATAGATGGACTTTTTGTTTGTGTTTTTAATGTTCAGAACATAAAGACCATTCATTCGTGGAGAATATCCATAGAAAACATTATCACGGTAAATGAAGCATTTATTATTCCTAATAATAAACTCAAAACCTTCCTTGTCCCAACAAGAAACAAAAATTATATTCCTACTCATAGCAGGTGCAAAATAACAATTTTCTAAACTTAAAACAAGTCCATTAGGCAAAGTCAACTCATACATTCCTACAGCTAAAGTAGCAACTCTTGCTCCATTTCTAACTTGTAGGTCTACTTCGCCTTTAGTCAAGATTGTACTCCTCTTAAGACCCTACACATAAGAACAAATGTGAGATCCAAATCCAGTATCTAATACCTAGGAATCAGAAGTAGACAGATTGATTTCTATAACATAAATACCAGAAGGAGTAGTCGCACTAATCTTCTTCTTTAGATCATCCAAATAGAGTTTGCAGCTTCTTTTCCAATGACCAAGCTCATTGTAGAAAAAGCATACTCCCTCCTTTGGTGGTTTAGCCTTAGGTTCAGGATTGGGCTTGGGGTTAGGCTTGGGCTTCTTAAAGTCCTTGGGAGCCTTATTCTTGCTCTTACCCTTTCCTTTCCTTTTCATACCTTTCCCTTTATTAACCATTAGAACATCTTTGGTATTCTTGATGTTCTGATTAGCAGTCTAAAGCATCCCATGCAACTTAGAAACAGTCTTCTCCATATTATGCATGTTGTAGTTCACAACAAACACATCATAAGCATCTGGCAAAGATTGGAGAATGATGTCAATAGCCAACTCTTGGCTAATCTCAAGACCAAGTTTTTGGAAATGATCAAGATGGCCCTTCATCTTTAGAACATGAGGACTCACTAAACCGCCAATAGTCAACTTGCATGAGAGTAATGCCTTTAAGGTGGCAAACCTCTCAATTCTAGCTTTTTCTTGGAACAATTCCTTGAGATGGCCTATCATGGTATAAGCCTCCATTTCCATCAATTGCTTCTAAAGTTCTGATTCTATGCTTCCAAGCATTAGGCAAGTGACATCAACAAAGTCATTGAGATGCTTACTATGAGCATCCTTTTGAACTCTAGGAGCATTAATAGCTAGTTCATCAGGGATATGTTGATTAAGGACATATTCCTTCCTTTCTTGCTTAAGAACAATTCTCAAGTTTCTATACCAGTCAAGGAAGTTAGTCCCATTGAGCTTATCCTTCTCAAGGATAATTCGTAGTGACAAGTTAGATGTGGTGTTTGACGCCATTATTTACAACAAATATATACACATAGTACTTAGCATTTTATTAAATAATTTTTAATGAGGCATAATTTAAATGCCACTAATTTTATCAAATTAATAACCCTCAATATTAATTTGGCAATCGCAACAATTGTAATTTTAGTGGGCCAAGAACCATATTTCACCTCACTTTAAGTAAGCTTTGGCTTATCACCTAAAGTATAGTTATTTAGGTAGGTAACACTTTACCAATTACATCTTATGTAACTCTTGGATAAATATGGGATTTGACATCACATGTCTCGACTAATTAAAATCCCTTCTAATACCCTAGGTCCAAAACCATTTTGATAACCTAGTTAAGTCTAACCATTTCAAACATATGGATATCACTTTTATCCATCTTGTCTTACCTAGATGGCTTAAAACACCTTGCTTTGGCAAAACCTATATTTAGCAATCCAAGTCTTGACAAGTGTTGAATTATGGGAGGCATTTTAAAGACTTAATATTAAGTGAGGGTTCTACTTTAATTTTATTTTATTATTTATTATTATGTCGCATCATATACATAGCATCATATACATAGCATCACATACATAGCAAAATAATAACACAATAAGCATGTCATAGCATGGCCCAAATCTAGATTGATCTTCATAAGCCAATATGAAGATTAATGGTCAATCCTAGGTAATCTTCATCTCCATGGATTTCCTCATATTGCCACAAATGGACTCCATCTTGAGCCTCCATCTTGGACCTCCATCTTGAACCTCCATCTATCTTGATCTTGGGCTTTGATTTTACATTACAAATTGCAATCTAAGCTATTCTATTTCTACTAAATACATAAATAAATTACAACAAATTAAAAAATGACACGTAGGTTGTATTTAAAATTACAAATCCAAAATAAAATTAAATAAAACCAGCCAATCACATTGGTATAAAAGGGCTATGCTATGCACCATGTAATTCACACTAAACACATAAACATAATAATATAATTTCATTAAAGTTAAATTTTTATTATGACCAAAATGATTTATGTGACGAATCGATTTGGGTTCCAAGGGGCAACGCCCCTGGCGGCAGTCCCACTAGGTGGTTAGCGGGAGGGGGTCAAGGGGGCAGCGCCCTTTGTAAGGGCTTAGGGTAGCGCTCCTGAAAGGTAAACAATTTACCTTGCTCGTTTGAATAAGTTGCTGCCTAAATCCCTTAATTTTAATTAATCAAATTACCTAATTTATTCATAACAAAATTGATTAATCTCTGTTTAACACTTAAACGGATTCATAAAATTTAGTGATCTGTTCTAAACTGATCATCCTTGTTTAACAATTAAATAGACCCTTTCAAAACAAATTATCACAGTTTAACATTTAAACAGTCTGCCACCTTAATAAAACTGAAACCAAATTTACAGTATATCGTTAAATTATCTTAAAACAGATTACTAGATTCTTATTAAATTGTAACATTAATCAAATTAACAACAATAGGTTACAAGAAACAGGAAATGTATTAATAAAATTAACACGGTAAAAATGTTTAATCAAATAAACCTCAAACACATTAATCTAATTAATGTATAAATTGTATCCATGCATATCACATATACACAGAACCATATAAAATCAATTTAGTCAAATTTACAAGTCGCTCTGATACCATTGGTGGATTTTGTTAGATTTTGTGATTCAAATAAGCAGCAAAAAATCAAAATTAATCCCATAAAACCTTGCAGGATCCATGCAATTTGATTAGATTGATAAGAAAGTTATAGAATCTTACCAGAATGACAAAAGGGGCAAGATTGCTAGAAGGAAGAGAGCGGGTTCACTATGGTGACACCCTAACTCGAGCTTTTCGTATTCAAGATTGGATTCAGATGTTGTTACTTAGAGCAACGCCCTCTACAGGTATCCACATGAGCAGAATCTCTAAAAAGCCGAATTAGTGTGCTAGCACCCTCTCCTTGTGTTAAATGATTCTCTCTAATTTTAGGGTTTTTAATGTTTTTGTATTTTAGAATAAGAGAACGCCTTTTCTCTTCTAATTCAGCTAGAAACAATATATATATATATATATATATTGACTTTGAGAAAGAGTCAAATTTTAACTAGGGTAAACTGTAATTCAAAAATTATTCATAGAATCTAGACAATGTCAGATTTAATGAACCTAGACATATCTAGTACATCGAATCTAGACATTATTAGCTTCATTGAACCTGGACACAGTAAACCCAAAATTTGTTTTTGGTCTGTTCTAAGTGTGCGACCTTGTAGGTTCACATAACGTTTGTAGTGGGCTTGAAATTTTGTTTCTAGCCCACAAATCATAAGCGGCCTCTAGCAAGACATTATGATTACCCAAGTTAAGTGAATGTTAATAATCCGACATAACCTAATATACAATAAGTATTAAAGTCCTTTTGTCACTAGATACCTTGATTGAACATGAGGCATGGTTTTTGTCATCCTTATACTATTTAATCATATTATTTCTCAATTTTAAGTAGACTGATATTGATAACCCTTATCAATTTATTCCAGTATGACCATGCATTTTTCTTCAGTCTAACTTATCGAGGGGCCCATAGATATCTTTCTCATAATAAATGAGGGAAAAATTCCTTCTTAATCACTCACATTCCTCATATGATTCACTCTATATCCAACAACAGTCCATTCCACTATCATGTTAAAGATAATATTAGAATGTGTTAAAATATAAAACTTGTCATGTAGAAAACAATGGTGATTTTAGGTCAGAGGACTTGGATAATACTATTGTGATAAGAATCACTTATGACAATTATTCATGCAGTATTCTCATAGCGAGTCGATACAATACATCATTTCTCAAATATTTATCTATGAGTTGACTTAGTATCTCAAACACATGATTAGAAAAACATAACCATTAGTCAAACTTTATACTAGTCTTTATTCATTATTATCCCAATAATAATGACCGACTAGGGATAATTTAGAATAAATTCAATTTTCACCTAAGAGTTTTACTAACAAGTTACATACTTGATGACCTTAGGTAGAATTAACTATTCATGAAATTAGAATAAAACATAGTAATAAAAATGTCTCTTTATTAATAAAATGTAAATGTAACAAAGTCAAAATATGGTCATTACATAATTGGTCGGACATATCACTAACATCCCCTTCTAATTAATATATGTCATCTAGGACCGTATAATCCAGCATATATTAATAATTGTTTCTTTGGCCATTAATTTTATTAACAAAGCTTCTAAGGGAGGCTAATAATAAAATTAACATGAGTGTATAACCATTGTTTCAATATTTTATCCATGATTTATACCACCTAGGGGTGTGCAATCATAAATTGTGCTAAACTACCTTATCCTCTTGGAGATCCAACCCCGTACATGATGAAGTACCTTCCTAGGGGTCGAAACCACTATGTGCTACCTATGGACCAACAATGGAGGCTTTAGGTCATCTCTTTGAAAACCTTCTCCCACTTAATCTTTTGAAACCAAGGTCTTATTTTGAAAACATGCATGAACAATTTTTAATTGAGTGGCTCTCCTTATTCTATATGGCATGTTATCAAGATACATGGCAAATCATATTATAATGCAGACAAGTAAAGCAACCAAGCAAAGCTACAGGCAAAATAATAATAAATAGCCGTAATATTATGGTCTCACCCTAGAGAATAGAAAATAAAGATTATAAGAGAATAATCGAAGCATACTATTGATTCTTCATCCTTGAATCCTCAAGTTGTATCCTTCTTCATGTAATGTCCATTTTCAAGTCTTCAATCCAGCATAGATCGAATTCTCCATATTTCTGGTCATATCTAAATTTTAATGTCTCTCAGAATTGTCCTAAAAATAAAATTAAAACTACATCAAAAGATACACCTTTTTTTTGGAAAAATTGCTAGCTCTCTGCTAACAAGCCAATCTATGTGATTGGCCTATCGGTCATGACTATTTAGCCCGTCGGACATGATAGATTAACCTGCTGAACCTAGAGTTCAGCTGCCACTAGAGCCACCTAATTTCTGCCTCGTTGACAGCCTGTCGAACCCGAAGTTTGGCTTATCGATTTTGTGACCATCGGCTTATCGAACTAGAGGGTTCGATATCCGGACAGAGTAGAAATCACATTTTTTAGAAAATATAGTTTCTAATGCAATTTATCAATTTTATTTTTAACAATTTAAAAACATAAAATTAGAGACTTAGAAAACACCTGAGAATGACATCATCCATCTTCTAGATCCGTCTTCTAAATCTGTCTTCTCTGAATGATTATTTAATTACAAAATTCTTACAAATTTAAAATTAAATAATAATTTCTAGACGGAAATGATAGTTTGCCATTTAATTAAATGAAAAACCTAGATACACATTTTAACCTCTAAAGAACCATAACTGGTATAAATTAATTAATTAATTAATAATTAAATAATAATTTAATCAACCATAATTAATTAAGAAACATTCACCACATAATCCATGACAACATATAAATATATAGAAATCCTTGAGTGTAAACTCATTAAAATAAATAAATTTAAGCATAGAAGAGATAAAGATCACATAATTTATTCATATAGCATGATCACAAAGTTGCAAATTTATGTAAAAACCATAACTCTGATACCAATTGTCAGTAAAATAATACGTAGCAGAATTTAAAATTTTTATATCAGAGTATTTTCTAAAAACACAAGTTTAACACGCTATATGCATAAATTAACCAGATCTTACTAACCTTTGTATGCCGAAAAGCTCCTGTAATCAATGAAGATAAGTAATGTTCCAGAAGGACCTCAACCAACTAGCCTTCTTTGCTATTCTCTATCCACATCGTAGTGAGTATGGGCTCATGACGTTCAGCTTTTCCTTAGGTGGCTCTCCTTCTGACTAGTTGAGAAATACCCAAAGCTATAATTCATGATTACCTTTGTGTGCCGAAAAGCTCCTGTAATCAATGAAGAGAAGTAATGTTCCAGGAGGACCTCAACCAACTAGCATTCTTTGCTATTCTCTATCCATGATCGGAGTGAGTGTGGGCTCATGACATTCAGCTTTTCCTCAGGTGGCTCTCCTTCTAACCAATTGAGAAATACCCAAGGCTAAAATGAGTGATCTTTTTATAGTCTGGCGATAGACCGAACTGGCAGATTGGCCTACCGAACCTCCTCTATTGGCAGGCCAAACTTAAAGATTGGCCTGTTGACCTTGCGATAAAAAGTTCCCTATGAATCTTTATTTCCTACCGAGATTTTGGTGATAAAGCCTCAGTCTTAATTGAAATAAGCCAATAGAGAAGTAATCTGATTAAAACAGTTATATCTAGATAATCTCTAGGAAAATAAAGATTCTTGATAATTTAACCAACTTATCTTGAATTTATTTAAAATTAATCCAACCGATAAACAAACATAAATTATCTAATCTCAATAATTCAACAAGTTTATCTTATATTAATTTTATCACAAAATTAATTTAACTGATAAACAAATATGAATTATCTGATTTTTATTGAATTTTAGCCAATTTAATAAATCTGACAAAAGTTACCATTTATTGGAAAAGCATGCCGCATTGTTACAAAAATTTATTAGCTAGCAAAGGGGACCAAATGGACCTATATAGTTTAAGCTCCCGATAATTATGAAACTCAATATCCCAGATATACATTTCATAATTATCAATCCAACGCTACTCCACCAAAAGCTTGGAGCTGCACTCTCAAAGTATATAAAATTACAAAGCCTATATAGCTAAGTCTCTATGACATATCATATGTATCGTATCCCCATAGGATTATCCATAATCGACTTGAGGACAAGTTCTATCTTACCTTCCCGATTACTTTTATCATATGTTCCATATCTCATCATCAAAAAACTTTCCATCCAAAGACAGCATACCATTCGGTAATACCTATATATCCAAATGGTTGAGCGCTTCAGCTTTTCAATTACAAGATAACGCATATAAGAGGATATCAGCTACTCCTAAAAAGGAGCTATGGATTTTATATCTATCAATAATAGGTCTATGCTATCAAGAGTCATGCCTCCAACGTAATAGCATTGGTACCACTATAAAATATGGATATCACCCTCTGGTACATCAAAAGATATAAGTCAAGACAACGGGCCCATTATTCATCTTGGGATTAAGAAACAATACAAATGATTGTCAAAAGTAAATCGATTTGTCGAGAAAAAATTATTAATCCAAATCAATTCACTTTATGTCTCGATCCAACACATCATCACCTATAATAATGTGCCAATGTTTCTATTTGTGAAGTCAACCTTCGATGGCCAAGAGAAAACATCTCCCGTTAAGGATATAGTCAATATAACAATCTTTGCATGAATAAAGCGCCCAACTTTATTCCCTTAATTGCAGATCTTATGATTCAGACCGTCACCTTAAAAATCGTGTCTTCCGCATAATCTATCTATCATATGTCCAATTCTTAAAGGTTTAGATCGACAGTCTCAAACTATTATTTGCTTAACATACATTCAACAAATATGAACATAAAGAGGACAAGATTTGGTGTATAAATAATAAATAAATTCTTTATTAATTAAAATGCCTCCAAAAGCATATTACATTTTTACTCCTTAGGGCATACATGTCCAACACTAACTACTTGGTCTCGGATAATGCCAAGCAGTTTGATAATGCTAAAATAAGGGAGTTTTGTAACTGTTTAGGGATCAACAAAAGTTTCTCAGCCTTAATCTATCTATAGAGTAATAGACAAGTTGAAGCAGTCAACAAAGTTTTAAAGTATACATTGAAGAAAAAGCTTGATCAGCTAAAAGGCGTATAGGCTGAGGAATTGCCTAAAGTTTTATGGGTTACCAAACAACTTCTAGGACATCCATAGTGGAAACCTCTTTCTCAATGACTTACGGAGTGAAAGCCATGCTACTAGTCGAAATAACAACTCTAAGTAGCTGAGTTAAACTAATGAATGGGGAAATCGAATTATTAGAAGAAAAGCATATGCAAGCATAGATTAGGCAAGCACCATATCAACAACGAGCAACTTAGTATTATAACAAAAAGGTCTAGGATAGAAGTTTCTTAGTAGACGACCTTGTCCTAAGACAGGTTGCTTGAATACCAAAGAGAAAAATGTTGGACCTTTAGGACCAACGTAGAAAGGACCATGTCGTGTTTGAGGAATTGTTAGACCAAGCACTTATTACCTCGAATATCTATCAGGTCGAACAATAGATCACCCATGGAATGCAACTCATCTTAGGCCATATTATCAATAGGCTATTCTATCATTTTATATTTTTACTCTATAAGACACCAGAAGGCAAAATTCTTATGCCTTTTTCCCTTTTAGAAGTTAATAACATTTTTGAGATTTTCAAGTTTTAGTAATTTATTATTGTTTTATTTTAAGAAATTTATGTCCAATGCAAAAGCATATTGCTCAGCCAAAGACAGGGGGGACAACTCAGTGCATAGGGTATACCACCCTAAGCCTAAAAGCTAAAAAATCCATCTAGGTTATTTGCACTTTGCTAAAAAAATGACATATTTATCGTAAAAGGCATAGTGACTTCAGATGCATGTATTTGGGTATAAATACCAAATAGAAAGAGACAAGCTCGATTATACTACACGTGCTAAACCAAAACCAAAAGGCACGATCACCTTAGCTAATTTAAAAGCTTAGTGATTAGCCTGGTTATTTACACATGAATTTTTGACATAATTGTAAGTTATGACCATGTATTTGTGCTACTTCAAACGGTCTTCCCTTATTGGTCTACCCAATCCTGCTCTCTGTAGTTTTCATGGATGGGCACTATGATCGAGCTCATCTAGAGCGGATAGCTAGATATCACTACTGCAAGATCATCCACAAAAAAAAGTAGAGATTGCCTGGGTACTTTGCCTTTGGACTTGTCGATGCCCGAGGGTGGAACCAGAAGAACATACATCACTTGAAAAGGCGGCTGCTTGTCAAAATGACTTCCACCAAAAGACAAGCTACACTTTAAGAGGCTTGATTTGGACTGACTGACCTTGGAGATGTCATGCTTGCCCTTCATGTCCTACTCGGTGCTTTATAAGAAGTACTCGACCTTTAAAACCCAAGAACTTCGACACCATACCTGTAGCCAAGGAAAAATTCCAAGTTGGTTATCCATACTAAGATTTTTTGTGAAAATTTTCAAGAAAGATAATACTAAAAATATATGCTAATGCCTTTTTCTTCTTCTTCTTCTTCATTGTTGTGGTCTACAATGGGTGTGGACTTGTAAGTAACCGCGCTGCCACTTGCAGCTCCTAGTTAACCGTGGTCAAAGGAATGGCTAATTTGGAAAGTCCAGCAACCAAAAGAATGAAGCTGTTGGACAAAGATTGGTAGGACCAAAGTTGCTTTGGTATTTTGAAAACTTCTTCTATTCAAGCAAACTCATCCTCGTCCAAAACTAGCCAAAGAAAGGAGGTATCTACTAAAAAAAGTTAAAAGATAAGTCTAAAGATTCAAAAATATGAGTGACTCTTTCCAACCATGTGTTAAACTGGGCTTCTTGGGGATTAATTCACCAATCTTTGGATAAGACTAGAGGTAGAAGATACTTTACTGATTAGGCACCACCTTGATCATGAACATGTAAAGAAATTTATGCACTGTCAGCTCGGCCTTGAGAAGAACCTTCCAAATTATGTATAAACCATACAAGATTCTCTAAACGTTAGGGTTCATTAAGGTGGGGCGACACCGAACTCATTGAAAATCTTCTTATAGAAGGGATGGTAAGGAAGAAATACACCGTAGGAGAGGATGTTGGTATAGACAACAATGGTGCCCCTAGGAGGATTCGAAGCCCTATCATCAAGCCCTGACATTATATAACCAAGGACATATGAGCAAAAAAACTATGCCATGGTGTGCCTTAGACCAAAATGAGGCCACTGCAGGATCTTTAAAGAACTTGTCCCCCGAGGTGAGGGGGTGAACACTTTCAACCTTGGGGTTTACTAGTAAATCCTTAACCACGTTCTTAAGGCTGCAATTTTTTCTAAATCTTTAGCTTTGTCAAGATCGTTTTCCTTCTTGGAACCCTCTAGATATTCATCTGTCGCCTTCATTACTTCCTCAGGCTTAGCTTAAGGAGTAACAGCTTTCCTCAATCTTCAACGGTAAGGCCTAAGCTGAGTTTCTTCTATGACAATGCCTTCCACATCCAGAATTGACATAGTGCCCGAAGTGCTGGGTTGGTTAACTAAGTCAGCCTTTAGAACTTCGGCCCTGCTAGCTTCTCTGTCACTATCAAGATCCTTTGCCATGATATCTATCAAGGTCTATGCAAGTAAAAGAAAGGAAAAAGTTTTAAAGTCCTAATAGCCAAGAAGCCTCTACCTATGAAAAACTACAGTTTTTATTTAAGCATGAACTCGATGACCGAGTTCATTTAGGAGTTTAAAATAGTTTAAAAACCAAGAAGTGAAAACACCCTAAATAGTCCTAAAAGTTAGGGATTTCTACATATAGACCCATAGACCACTGTGAAAAGAAAAAGAAACGTGAAGATTCGAGCCCAGAAAACATTGCAAAATCGACGAAAATTGAAGACAAAGTTGAAAGGCCAAGAAGTTACCTTTTTTAGGATGACGATTTTGAGGATGTGATGTTGTAACTCCTTGAAGTAAGCTCAAAATGCCTGAAGATGGTTTTCCTTACAAAAATTTGTGACAAGAGGATGATTGAAATGTGTTAAAGAGGGTTTGAAAAAAATTATGGGAGAGGTTCGGCTTCTAAAGGGTTGAAAAAGTAGAAATAGGCTAAGTGTTTAGGCATTTAAACTAAAGAGCACCTCGAATATCGACCTATGATCTACAGGGACATTAATCCAATGGTGGGCACAAATATCCTCAATCAACGACTGCAATTTGCATGGGAAAACTCCTCTTCAAATTAATAGCCTAGATGTGTTTCCCTGACACACGACATGATGGTTGACATCTATAATTTGATAGTCCAATAATTGAGGCGACTTTTCAGCTCCATTACCATCATTAGTTGTTAGAAGCCAAGAGGCTTCTCCAAGAAGATATTGACCGCTTGACCCATCAATGACCTCGAGGCACTTTGGCCACTGATCTAGTAAGTACCCTAAGTTGGGGGCAAATGTTGTTGGGCCAACAAGTTGGGTCTGGTCAGGTATTGGGCCTTGAAAAGTTCAAGGTTGATCTCAGCCCATATTGTCTAGGTGTATTCTAGAAGCTTCTTTTCAGATAATACCTAAGAAGAGTAAACTGGTAGCATCCATATTTAAACTATAAGGTCTCCAAGATGACAATAAGCACTCCAGTTTATCATAATCTACCAGATCTAAGATATTCATAAAGGAAAAAGCCAATAAGAGATTACAGTGACGAGATCTAGCCAATAGGATATGAGATTATATTGTATTTGAATTTAAAGTAGGATTAAGGAGCAAGACATTAGCCATCCCTGTGTACTATGAATAGAGGCCAATTCTAATGAACAGCCTAAGTCCAATTCTTGGCAACAAATCCTTTGTATTCATATTCTCTCATATTTAAACCCTACCACCTTGGAAAACCCCATAATGAATGTAGCATTCAACTGAGATGAACCACTCTAAATTCTTATGTTCTTGCTATTATTTTCTTTCCTGATTTATTTACTTTGTTCAGGAGTGATTATTTTAGTAAGAAATTTGAGAGAATCTTGTTAGACAAGTTTTGCCCATCAACAAAATGTAACATCATCATTATTATTATTTCCTCAAAAATATTATAATTATTAAGTAATTTTGTTACTTTTAAAATATTCTGAAATTTTGCTATTTTAGGCATTTCTTTTAGTTTAAAGATTTTTTTTCCCTTTACTATAAAGGTGAAAAATTTGATTTGAATTGTCATGTTAGAGGACGTACGTGTTAGCAATGTGGTAAGAACCAAACAGCTTATGAGAAGGTTGTTTTGATACTAAAACATTTCCGTGCACTCCATTTTTTTCTTTTTCTTTTTTAGGTTGCATTATCCGTGCCTATCGAAAAAATAAAATGAACTTTCTATTTGTATGAAGTCATGTATATAAGGATGCTTCACTCTGGTTCAGATCTTGTTCAAAAGTAGAGGAACAGAATTACAGAAATTAATTAATCAATTGAAAGTCCAGCGTTTAGAAAAATGCTTAGGGAGAAGGATCAAGTTTTAGGACTGAAAATTAAAATAACAATGATAAAAAAAAAGGATTAATGCGGGAAGAATCTCATAAGATTAGGAAGCACTAAGCATTACGATCCAAACCACTATTCTTATTTTATGGGATTTCCATAATAATAAAATAATAAGAGAAAACTACATGAAATGTCCTGTTATGGTTATCCCTTATTAAAAATACCATTCTCTTCTTAACTTTTCAAAACTATTATTTTTTTGGTTTTTTTTTTTAAAATATTGATTATACATTTACTATTTTACCTATTATAATTTAATCTCAAAAATTAGAAACCCTAATTCTTTTACTACCATCAATTTCTAATAAATGGGCAGTTTTAATAAATAAATATTAGAGTATTTTTAATATGTTGGTGTAGGAACAAAACCATCACCAAATCTAAAATTTCATGTTAATTCATTAAGAAATTTAGTAGAAGCATACCTGAATCCATATGAACGATCTTTCGGCTCTTGATATTCTAAGTCAACACATATGGTTTCTCTTCTCTCTTTTTTAATGATGGGATGTCAGAAAAGAATAAAACATTGTAAGTATGACTCAGAGACAATAACCTTTTATAAATATAAAAATTTGTCTTATTTCTATTTTGACGTATCATAAAAATAAAAATTAGTTTTTTAGGTCTTTACATATAAATAATTCTATACTTTATAAGATGCTTTAAAGCCGAAAATTTTATGCTTCATTATATCACTTTAATTGAGCTCAATCTTATGATAGCCTATAATATACAATTATTATATATATATATATATATGCTCACACGAATTAATCCAACAGTTGGAACATTTGGGGGCTTTTTTATAAGATGCCCGAATAATAATTAGAAGAAGAGGAAGAAAAAGAAGACGACTACATGGGATGGACCATATTTTCATTCACTCTTAGGCCCAAGGTACCTGCAGGTAGGTCCAGACTATTTTTAGCAGATCCCCCGACCTATGTTGCATACACGTCGTGGTTATCACGGTACTTCTACGCCCAATCCTAAAAGGCACCCACATCAATTAATCCTTATCGCAATCAAAAAGCTCTTCAAAGATGCTTTGGTTTAAAAAGGCCAAAAAAAAAAAAAAAGTTACATTTTTAGGTCTCTAGATTTGTGCCGCTTTTTCTTTCTTATCGCAATTCACATGGTGCTTTTGTCAGCTTCTTTAAAATTCAGTTGTGCAACACAAATAGACGATTCAATATTTATGACGTAAATCCAAAGGTCATGTTTTTTTTTTTTTTTTTTTGTTTTGTTTTGGTACACTTATCAGCAGCTCTCAAAGAAAAGGGACTAGTTACCATTTACGTGTTTTTGTTTTTTTATTTTTTTGGGAGGGGGAATCAATTGGATTAAACTAACGATGCAAATCTGGTGGTACAAGAGAATATTTCCTTTTCTGTTTAGGAACAACCACTGAGATTTTTGCTGAAAATACGCCTTTTAGATTGTTAGGTTTAGACATGAAAAAAAAAATCATTGATTTTGGGCCAATGTAGTCTGTACAGGAGCATGTCTTGTTAAAAACGAAATAATCGAACAAAGGTTAATATTCGAGAGGACTAACAGACAAATTCTGAAAAACCATTGTACCGTTAAAAGTATTTGCAGTCAAAATTGTTGCTTAAAATTCTACGAGATCTTTCTGTTTTAACATATGTCTAGAAATAAAATGAGAATTTGTCAGTCGATAAAACTATTTATAACCCATGACCATTAATGATACATGCTATAGGACAATTGCTAAGATTCTTTTTTTAATTACTGTAAGTCGTGGCTTTGTGCTCGTTGATAATTATAATATATAATTACTAAAAGTAATTACAAACGTGTTAATGACAAAAAAATAAAAACAAAAATTGTTTGTGAGATATTTTCTTTTTGCGTTAAAAAAATTCCTCGCATACTGTCATTCTTTAAAATCTAAAAACGTGAAGCGATTAAACAAAAAAAAAAAAACCTAGGAATTTGCCTTCTCAACTCCCTCATTTAGTTTTGTTCACCTCTCTTACAATTTTATTAGGATTCGGTCGGTTTACTAGCCGACGGACATTATCAGTTTTCCAAAGTGAGAAAACCGATTATAGACTGAGAAAGTAGGAAGGCCACCGATTGATTTGTTTTGATTGGTTTTGGTCGGTACTTGTCACTTTTCCATACGTGCTTTGCTTGGGTTGCGGCTAGGAAAAGAGGCCGACAACGAATGACAACACAAAATAGCGAGAGAAGTTAGAAGCAAAAGATAATGGTGGACGACGACTAGGGCATCTTTCCTTTCTAGGAAGAACTAAGAAGAAGGGAGGGGTAAGAAAAAGAGAATAAAAGAAAGGGATTACTTGAGACAACTTATTGACTCTCAGGCAAGAGAATTACGGTTTTTTTTTTAACTTTTTCAAAAAAAAAAGAAGGCGTAGATTTTTTATTCTAATCTTTTTTTTTCGTGTTGCTTTTCTCAATTAAATTAAGGATAAATTATTCTTAAATTTTTTTTGGTCTTTCTAATATTAGTCCCCCTAGTCAATTTGTCCCATAAATAATCACTAAATTCAAAAAGTATTTAATGAATGGTTTCTCAATCAAATTTTTTATGAAAATTATTAACTTTATCTTATAAATAATCCTTGAACTATCTTATATTTTTGTAGAAATAGTACGTATTGTCAAGTCATCAAGTTGGGCCTGGTTGGGTATTAGGCCCAGAAGGCCTGAGGTATATCTTAGCCCAAAATGCCTCAGTGTGTTTTAGAAGCTTCTTTTCAAATGATACCCGAGAAGGGTAAAATAGTCTATATGCACTTAAGCGGATCATAATCTACTAAATCTTAGATATATATAAAGAATAAAGCCTATAAGAGATCACAGTGATGAGATCGAGTTAACAAGAGATGAGATTATCTTGTAATATGCTTAAGGAGTAAGGGATTGGCCATTCCATGTACTATTAATAGAGGTCAGTTCTAAAGAACAACCTAAGTCCAATTCTTGGCAACAAACCATTTGCATTCATATTTTTTCATAGTGAAACCCTATCACCCGAAAAAGCCTATAATGGATGTAGCCTTCAATTGAGATAAACCATTCAAAATTCTTGTGTTCTTGCTATTATTTTCTTACTGTTTTATTTACTTCATTGGTGAGTGATTATTTCGATAAAGAATTTAAGAGAATCTTGTTAGACGAGTTTTGCTCGTTAGCAATTGGCACTAGAAGGAGGGCCAAAGAATTTTCCAGCCTTTTTTCCAAAAAAAAAAAAATTCTCTCAGTTGTTCCAATGGCGAGAACACGTATTGAATTGAATAACCAGAACTAGAATGACCATTGTGATCAGAACAATGAAAATAATGATTTGGCTACTTGAGTTAGAAGATAGGATCCACCTCTGCCACCTCCTCCGAATGATGATCGAAATTGGATGCCTCCACTTGAACATGCACCTCCTAACTCGACTACGGCCTTACAAGCTCAAATTGGAACATTGACACAAAATTATGCACAGTTGATGCAATCCTTTTAGCGAATTGAGAATCTCCTGAACAATCTTGCTCAGCCTACATGCAATATTAATGGTTCCCCACCACTCCAAGAGATGAAGCAAATCTGTAGGAAGAGACCGGTGACTTTGACAATGTATAGTCACACCAAACATGGGCATCGAGAAGGGCACAAAGAATACGTGTAGCCCAAGAAGGTGCAAAGGTGCAAAAGCGCAAGACAAGCAGAATCATGAAGAGTTACCACCTTTGGCACCAAGGCAGGGAACACCTTCAATCTCGGTGAATAATGAGAGGAACAAAGGCCAAGGACAAGCAGACCTTAAAAATCGGATCCAAGCTCAGCATGCAAAAAGCCAAGATACCTATAGGTTAGTGGTAAGTCTCCAAGGACATCTTAGGCTAGTAGAAAAAGTCAAAATGTGGGAGGCAAGGCAGGGTTATCAAGCCCTTAATCTTGATAACCCAGATGGACAATCATTCATCGAAAAGGTAATGGTTGAACCCTTGCCACCCAAACTCAAGCTGCAAAATATTTTCTTGCTTGATGGGAAAGGAGACCCTAATGATCATGCTCAACTTTTCAATTCTCACATGAGCCTCCACAGGGCCCCAAACGTAATAAAGTGTTGAGCTTTTGATGCAACACTTAGTACTATAGCAAGGTGGTGGTTTAGGAATTTTAGACCACGAACCATCTCATGTTAGTGAGAGTTATATACGGCCTTTGTCACTAAGTTTATGGGAAGAAGATTACAACAAACACCCTGAGAAATGCTTCAAACAATTAAACAAGAGCCCACTTAATCCTTAGTTTTTTATCGACCATGACACAGGGAGATGGTCTCGATGGAGAATTGTTCAGAAGACATGTCGCCATGACATCAGTCCTTGGTTGTTTACAACATGGAGCTTTCAAATTCTCCTTGCACAAGAAATCCTTGGTAACATGGCCTGAGTTTTCATCATGGGCTTAGAGGTACATAAACCTTAGGATGTAGAGGTTCCATATTACCCATGAGTACCAGAAGCACCAATAGGTCAACAGTCCGCATAGTAGGTACAGAGTCAAAGTGGAGGAAAGAACAGTGGAAAGAGAAGAACAAAAACGATGGAAATAATAATTAGAATTATCCTCCTCTAGCACTTGCATTGGCCTCACTGCCAATTCCAACTATGGCATAGCCCGCACAAGCCTTGGATCAAGGAAATAAAAGGAAAGGGAACCCCTATCAAAGGTATGAAACGCATACCAAACTCAATACATATATTGAGGAAATTTATCATCAAGTGCAAAATCACAATAGATTGAAGAGGCCAATCTCGATGTGGAAAGACCCTACCAAGAAGAATCAGAATAAGCACCACAGGTTCTATAGAGAGGTCGATCATAACACTACAGAATGCATTAATATGAAGGATGAAATAGAAGATCTCGTCAGAAGAGGATATTTATGAGAGTATATAAGAGAAAATCATTTAGGTAGGTCCCTAGGGAGAAAACAACAAACCCCCCATAGGGCCTTCATTGATGTTTGAAATTCTATGGACATTCTGTACACCGATACGTTGTACCAAATGCATATTCACATGATTCATTTGGCACCACACTCACATCCATATGGTTTTACAGGAGATAGCATTGTTCTAGAAGGTATAATCACTCTTTCTGTTACTGTCGATACCTGACCAAACACCTCGATCGTAATGTCAAATTTTATAATTGTTAAGAGGGAGACCTAGTATAAATAATAATGCTGTGATAGGTAGACATATTGGCCCTTAAAGCTATCTCCTCTATATACCATTAAGTGATAAAATTCCTAACTGAGAATGGAGTAGGAGAGATGAGGGGTGACCAATACGAGGCATGGACTGACATGCTCGGACTCAATTCGAGACTTCAAATTCCCTAAGCATAAAATGATGATGGTTACTTATGCACCACCACCAAATAAGATAGATCTAGATACAAGAATGGATGATGAAATTACTACAAAACCAGTAGAGGATCTGGAAGAAATAGTAGTGGATGATGATGTCCCAAGCAGAATTTTGAAGATAGGCATAAAGCTCAGTACTAGATACTATGCAGATTTGATAGCATTCCTAAAAGATAATTTTGATGTCTTTGCTTGGTCGCATGATGACATGAAAGGTATCTCCCGACAGGTTATCTACCATCGACTAGACATAGATCATGCATATCCACCGAAAATATATATTAAAAGGCCACTGAATGGAGAGAGATATCAAGCCTTGCAAGAGAAAGTCGACAAATTAATTAAAACTAAAACTATTAGGGAAGCTCATTACCCAACATCTGTAGCCAATCCAATATTTAATAATAAAGTGATGATTCGTAAAAGCAAATCTTTTATCTGTATTGGATGGATGCAAAATAATCTATATTTTATCAAATTTAAGATAGACTTACTACTGAACACTGAGGTTAATGATAATAACTCTAAAAGACTTAAAACTTCTCCCTCTAATAAGACTTATCTTTGGCATTTGTGACTAAGTCATATTAACCTGAATAGGATTCAAAGGTTGGTAAGAGATGGACCTTTAAGTCACTTAAAGGTGGAATCTATACCACAATGTGAACCTTGTTTGTAAGGTAAAATAACTAAAAGACCATTTGGGTCTAAGGGCATTAAAGCTGAATGGGTTCTAAAACCTATGCATAGTGATGTTTGCAGGCATGAGTATTTTGTCACTTTTATTAATGATTACTCAAGATATGGGTATGTGTACCTAATGCACCACAAAAGCGAAACTTATGATAAGTTCAGGGAGTTTTGGGCTGAAGTGGAGAAGCAATGGGTAGACCTATAAAGGCACTTCGATCCGATCAAGGTGGTGAATACCTTTTTGATTAGTTCTTTAGACACATATTAGAGAATAGGATTTTATTCCATTTGATTGCGCCAGGCACTCTGTAGCAAAATGGCATAGTTGAGAAAAGGAATAGGACTTTGTTAGACATGGTCAGGTCCATAATAAGTTATTCATTATTTCCTTTATCCTTTTAGGGATATACACTACAAACCGTATGCTATCTTTTGAATAATGTGCCTTCACAGTAGGAGGTTATTCAAACTCATCGTATCAGTCATACCCAAGGAGGCGATTGCAAACGTCGCGGCCCAGGGGTTAGTTATTCAAACTCATCGTATCAGCCATTCTTTGGGGATATACAATACAAACTGTATGTTATCTTTTAAGCTATATTTATGAAAAAATAAAAAAAATAAAGATACAAATGAGTTCAAACTCACAACCCCTCACTTAAAATCGTACCAATCTCCCTTCCCATATAGTTAAACCAAAGAGTAATGAAGATCACAACAAAATTAAACGATAATGAAAGTCAATAAATACTAATAAAAATCTTATTCATATCAAAATTTTATTGTAAATAGAAATTAGTTAAATTTATATTTACAAAAAAATAAAAAATAAAAATAAGAAAAAACTATTTCACTCATGAATGTTATTCATTTTTTCAAAAAAAAAAAAATTGTGAAGTAAACATTCAAACTCTATATTTAAATAAAATGGGACTTGAAATTCCTGTTAACCACCAGTGTGTATAAATTTTATACAAGAATTAAGTTTGTTTCTAGTGCAACCCATGCGAGAACTTGGCAAAACTAAAAGGACGGAAGATGAGATACCTAGCAAGTGTGTGTAAGACTCCATACATCCGTAAAGTTATCAGAGTTTTCCATATGAGCATGGACGTAAATATCCACAAAATTTCAAAAATTTCGGTTAAAATTTTAAAAATTTCGAGGTATCAAATTATTTATCCACTATAATATCAATTTCGGCAAAATATCAGAAATATTAGTAAAAATATTGATATAAAAAAATCTATAGAATATTTTGTACAAAATTTTGGTACATATCGTAGAAACTTTAATTAAATTGCGGTAATATTTGAAATTAGAAAAAAGAGATTTTTGTGCTCTTAAATAATCTATAAGTATAAAATACTTTCAATGAATAAATATTTATCCTATACACATTAAAAATGTTAACATTGGACGAAAAAAATATTTCTATAAGTTTATAACTAATGAATTTAGGATCCAATTATAGCTGCTTCTACAATGAGCCTTCTTATGCTTATTATCCATACAAGACTTTGAAAACAATGATTATGGAATTGTTAATTATCCTCAAATGAGCATACCACCACCATCTAAAGCAAACAATTGGAAGAATTCACAGATTCCCATTTATGAAAATACAGTAAGATGAAGTCAACAGACCTATATATGATATATTCATAACTATATTTAACACTACTCAAATAATATATTATGGGACCAATATTGTTTAAATCAAGATAGAATGCCAACCATATTTAAGCCTCACAGAATTTCCCTTCAGTATTGAAAAATCTAATATATATGTAGTTTATTATATAAATCATGTTTATTTATTTCTTCTTAATGTTTATTATATCTCAAAGTATTAAAGACAAATTTAACATAAAATCTTCATAATTTTTGTAATTTTGTAAAAATTTCCACCGATATCAACATTTTTCTTAAAACTTTTATAAAATTAAAGTATTGATATTTTCAACGATATCAATATTTTCATCCTTGCTTACGAGGGACATAAAGACAAAATTCAAGTCATGTGATACGGAGACGATTATTTCATGATATGCCTACGCCATTTCTCATCCAACTTGTCGTCCTTCTAATATTTGATACGTTGTTTGTCAACTAAAGAGAGCTGACCTTTTGATTTAGGCCATTAATTATTGGAGATTTTAATTTGCATTTTATAAATAGGCTAGCTAAAGATTAACGACTTTTATGAAAAATATCTTGATCAATCAAAAAGGTAATTAATAAAATTAACATACATAATCTACTGGATACCGACGACCGGCTCTTCCATCTCCAAACCAATCGTCATAAAATAATTTGGTAGATTGTTTTTTATAATATACTATATTTGTTTTTCTCAAGAAAGTTTATTAGCCATCTCTGCTTCCGTTCACCAAAGTCCAAAGAGTAATCCGGTAGATTACTTTTAATAATTTGCATATAATTTTTCCATTTCAACTCAAGATGCTAATCATCTTCAGCTCCAATACCCATTACATGAGAGTAATTGAGTATATTATTTTTCATAATATACCAAATTATTTTTCCTTCTCAGCATAGACAAAGGTCTCCAATGCAGATCCCCGAAAATAATCTGGATTGCCATAGTAGTTTTTATAAAATCAACCAAAAAGAATCAAACAAAGACACCATATTACAAATAAATAAATAAAATGAGAAAACACTTCAATGATTGCAAAAAAAGAAAGGCCACAAAGAACATATACATATAAACGAATCAAGTTGGCTTTTAAAATCATAAAAATATCTATATCAAAATCACAAAAATTAGGCTAATCTCTATACAGGTAAACGAACAAAAAGAATCATTCCAAAAAAGAAAAAAAGAACAAAGAGATTGACGGTTGCAGAGATCGGTCCATTCTTGATTGGCACTCGCACAAGACATCTAGATATGATAGTTTGAGATAAAACAACCACTAGTACAAAATGTAGATTCTACGACGGTTTATAACAACCGTCGTGGAAAAATTTCACGACGGTTAAAAACCCAACCGTCGTGGAAAAATTCGGTTAAAAAACCATGTGGAATAGGACCGAGTTTTCATGACGGTTTTTTACCGTTGTGTAATAGAATAATTGGCGCGCGAGATGGGTGGGAGTGCTAATTTTTCACGACGGTTTTTTGTGAAAATCGTCGTGGAAGGTGTAGCTTCTACGACAGTTTTTCACCAAAACCGTCGTGGAATAGTCAGTCTTCCACGACGGTGTTTGACCAAAACCGTCGTGGAATCTCGCTATTCCATGACGGTTTTAACAAAAAACCATCGTGGAATCCTCGCCTTCCACGACGGTTTTTGAGCAAAACCGTCGTGGAAGGTTGAGTTTTCACGACGGCTTTGGTCAAAAACTGTTATGGAAGCTCGACCTTCCACGACGGTTTTTGTGAAAACCGTTGTGGAAGGTTGAGTTTCCACGACGGTTTTTGTCAAAAACCGTCGTGAAGGCGAGTCTTCCACGATCGTTTTGGTCAAAAACCGTCGTGGAAGCCGAGTCTTTCACGACGGTTTTTGACTAAAATAGTCGTGAAAATTTGGTATGTTCGAAAAAAAATATTCTCCCATAATTTCAATTTCCCACGGGATGGCCAGTCCCGAGTGTTATCCATTACATCAAGGCCCTAATTACATACAATAATTGCTGTATATTAAAAATTGCATTGTATTTACCAGATCATTTTACATTTGAGCTATTTTGAGCACATTGTTAATCTACTATGATGTGTACCTATCTAAAAAGCACAAACCTATTTACAAATTGTACCCACTCTAATCTAACTTCATTTATATCTGTATGTACATAAAAATCTTTTTTTCCTAAGGCTTGTATACCACTTGTAATTATATCCCGCATGAAACGTAGAATAAAAAAACCACATTCTATGTTTTCTTGTTGTCTTGGACACTTACGTTTCGATTATAACGTTCCGTTTGGTTGGTTTGTGACGCCGGTTCCCGCTTGAAGCTTCCAATCATTAAGCGTCCTAATAATGTATCATGTTTATTAAATAATAAATAAATTAATAGACGATACAATTTTGTGAGACTAAAAGCAATTAATTTTGTAAGACAATATTAATACTTACAATCTTGTGGCTGATAAGAAATCCTCACGTGGTGGGTGTCCGAGGGGGTCAAACCAATATATTTGGTCCTCCCATGGCGAAATAAGTCCTAACATCTAATGTTCTCCAATGTTGTATGGCAGGAAGAATAATTTTCCCCTCGGTGCTTCAGCTAATAAGTGGAGGAGTGATGTGGCACGCTCTCTATGATCACTCTGCAAGTCTCTTGCAACACTTGAAACAATGGCAGGAGATATGAAGCTTAAATTTTACGCCATGCCCTGAAGTTCACAATATTCCGCCAAAAAACTACAATAAAAAATATTACAGTGATTTTCGTTAAAACACCTTACAACTCTACGTATATATTTAAAATACTGAAATAAGGCTAGAGTTATCACTTGAGGTATACGAGGATACAGTTTGCCCCGATTTCTTTGAAGCTGATGAAGTCGTAAACGTCTTCCTGCCCCACATAGATAGGGAAATCATTGCCAGTGATATTTACCAGTATCGGGCACTGAATAGTCGACCCATCGCGTATGAAAGAATGTGCGTATAGAGCTAATTGCATAAATTCTTGAGGTACTGAAGCGAAGTTAAATGCACGCAGGTGCTCATTAGCAACGGTTTGTCCTTGCCGTTGTTGAACCTTAGGTTGTGATTCTCTTGCTTTTAGAGAGCTTTTCTTTTTTTGCCGTTTCTTTGTGCTTAGATCTTGGGGAACATGGCTAGGTGCTCGACTCGTCTTTGTCAATGTGATGACTTCAACTAATCTCTTCGGCCATGCGACAAAGCTTTCTACTGCTGTACCCACAGTTGTTGCTTCAAGTGTTGGAACAGGCAATTCAGTTGTTCTAACTCTGATGGTAGTGATACTAACACGCACGTTCTCTACCTCTAATAATTGTCCATGAACTGTATCAGTTGGAAGGCTCTCCATCCACACCTTCCCAAGCGCAACAAGTGTACACCCACCATTAACTCTATCCTCAACGAAGAGCCTATATTGTTCGGGCCCTTGATGAGGAGGTGACAATTGGACTTCTAGAGCTTCTGGAGCTTTTGGAGCTTCTGGAGCTCTTGGAGCTTCTGCAGCTTCTGCTATAGTATTAGGAGGGTTACAACTAGCTTTGAAGCTGTTGCGTTGTGAGGTGCTATCATCCGTCAACTTAGCACGTCCTTGGGAAATGAGCTTAGTCACAAGACTTTGGAGTTTTGCAATCTCCATCTGCATCTTCGACATTTGAGAATCCAATTTTGACGATTCTGGTTGGAGGTCGAAGTATTGAGACTGCTTCATAAACTTTGATTGACCGCGAATACGTCTTGAATGTTTCGGTTTCTCTAGTGACCTCGTCAAAATGTCATCATTACCGACCGATTAGAAGCTCTCTTGACTTTGTTGCGTTGTGTATTCATCCTATACAAGAACAATACAACCATGTTATTCAAGCAATCCTTCATCTGCCCGTAGTAAAATACAAATTAATTGTTCGTGTTCAATAGACTTACAATCAAGTTGGAAATCTTTGCTACTTTTGGATTTTTAAACTGACCATCGGGACCTTGACGTGATTTTACCCACAACTCTTCCCTTGTTGGTTGCACGCCTGTCTTTGCAAACTGTGTTACGCTATGTTAGTAACATAGTAATGCAGCAATAATTGATATATGTAGTTTGAGTTAATTAGTAACATACCATGGATTGCTCGAGCTCTCTATATCCCACTCGGCCAACCA
>CAMOHE010000322.1:0-23107 GCA_946598075.1 Artocarpus hirsutus
ATAAAAACATAATAATATAACATCAATATGAATAGTATAATATTAATACTAATATTAATATTAATATTCATAGTAATATCAATATTAAATTATATAAATACTATTATAATAATTATAAATATAAAATATAACTAAATATGTTTAATATTTTCGACAACAATATTTTTATTTAATGTTAATATTAATATAAATACTAATATATTATTAAGAATTATATTTTTATTATTATTTATATTCATATCAATTTATTATATATTATATACAATATTTTAATATTAATATATTGTTAAATAATAATTCTATGATTATTATAAATTAATATTTTTATATAATATAAAGAAAGTATCATATTGATATAAAATAATAATTATTTAATAATAATGATATTAATAACATTAAATATTCATAGTAATATTAACGTTAAATTATATATAATATTATTTTGTTACTTATATTTATATTATTATTATTATTTAATATTAGTACTAATATATTATATTGATACATATAATGTTAATACTATAAATTATTTTATCTATTATACAAGATTCTTATGTACAACCAAACACAGTAATGTATTATTCCTAGAAATCTAAAAGAAGATTTTTATGTATAACCAAACGTGATAATCTTGGTTCCTGGGAATCATATTCCTTAAGACTATTTTTTCGAGAATATGATTCCTACTGATTACTGCATACCAAACGCCCTTTAATATTATAAATCATGTCATAGTCTTAAACAATGAATAAATGATATGAAAATAAGCTAGAAAGCTTAATTGTTGCAAAAGATGTTGCAACAAATTTTAAGATGGTAATACTATAAAAGAAAAATACTGTATAAAAATATAGAAACTATACGGTATAAAAATTAAGCAGTACAAAATTATACAGTATGAGAATAATGGAGTATAAAGATTATACTAATAAAATTATTCAGTATGGAAGTTGGACTGATAAAGGTATGTGTCATGTACCCCGACCCAGGAAATGACGTGACGGATTAATTAAATTAAATAAACCGATATTTTAATTAAAATCACCAATTTAATAATTGAGTTATTTTGAAAACGTGACAAATTTAAAACTTTTTAAAGCAATTATCGTTGGATTAAAGCAGATAAAATAAAATAGAATAATAAGGACAAATAAATACAAGTCGGGCTCCATCGGACCCACATTTGTACACACACATTTAGTATCAACAATCAATAAATTACAACTACAGTGCCATACGATAAATAAGGGTAAAAATATTACACGCCTTGATTTAATAAATAAATAACCTTAAACTAGAAATCCGACAGCTCACGTGTCCAATCGGAAGTGTCCCAATCGGTTTTAAGCTGAATCCACCTAGAGGGGGAGAAATTTAAAAACAAATAAACAGTGAGCAAAGGCTCAAGAGGACTAAGCTTTGAAAAACTTTTAATTTGAATATAAAATCTAGCATTTGCATGTGGATTAAAAGAAACATAGTAAATAAATTAAACTTATTAAATTTAATCTTACCATTCAGTTCATCATTCATTTGAAAATAATCTATTTATCTTTTTTCTTGGGCAAACCAATAGTAACAGTATCGTAGTGGCTCAGCTAGATTTTAAGACCTACCCCTAAGGTCGTTCTTTACACGACCCGATCTCTGAGTATGATATCATGCCCTAATATGTATCATTATTTAAGTCTTATATTACTAGGTATTCTCATTTACATTCATTACTCTGTTCATTATGATCCTTTCATTATTCAATAATTAATGAAAACAACTAATAAAATCATCTTAATCATTTCTTTAAAACATTTTTGGAGAAAACACTTTGTGGCCAAAACCCTGTTTAAAACATGGCTACCAAAGAAGGAGGTTTGGAGTCCTACCTTGATATCAATACAGGAGCTCAAACACCATAGTTTTGACCCACTATACAGAACCACGAAGAATCTTGAATGTAAACTAAGTTTGTCAATATCTATCTTAGAGTATTCTACATTACTATGCTATCTTATGGTGCCTTAGTATGCCTTTAACATTTATAAAATCATATCACAAAGTCAAGGTTTTTATTGAGGTTTTAGATAGTGAAAAACAACAAATTTTATAAGGCCTAGTCAGCCTGCCAAACTTCTTGGTTCAGCCAGCCAAACTTCCATAATTCGGTCTACTGGCCATACAAAACTAGCCTGTCGAATTGCTTTAGGTTTGGCCTGCTAATAAGATGAGTCCAGCATGCCGAACTCATGAATTCGGCCTGCAGATGCTCATGATCAGCCTATTGAACAAGCAAAAATCTAGAAATTCTAGATTTTGAGTCTCGACCTCCCTAAGCTCAGAATCTCATTTCCAACTTTTTTTTTAGTTCCTAGAGCATACACAATGTTCATAAATGATAGAATAACATATTGGAACAAATTTAAACACTTTTTTAACAAGTTTTACATAGAAATTTTTAAATAAATCTGAAAATGAAAACAAAAAAGAAAAAACTTGATTGAACTTAATTTTGTCCAATCTAGCTTAGATTCATGATGAGTTGGGTTCCCTAAACTTAGATGGAAGGGTTTCTAAGCTCAAAAAACTCAGATTTTAACTTCCCAAAAAAATTGAAGAATTTGGGGAAAAGTTTAAAATTTTGAGACATAAAGTAAACTAACCTCTAATTAATCCTTGAATCGACTTTATGGGGACTCAAACGTGCTTATAGGCTTCCAATTCCACTGGGATCCAAGTGCTCTTGCTCAAATTTTTGCAACAAAATGAGAGAGGGGAGAGAGAGAGAAGTGAGAGTCTAAGAGAGGGAGTGAGAGTGAGGGAAGAAGGGAGTGAGAGAGAGGGATTAAATAAAGGGGAAACAAGGTGGTTTTCATGGGTAAAACCATGTCCCGCACTTGTTTTCTAAAAAGGGGACATATAAGGTATTTGACAAATTTTTTTGTTTCAAAATTCAAAATAACAAATAAAAATAATTAAAAGTGGGATTAATTTGAAAATACTACAAAATAATTAAATTAAGTTCAAATTATATTAAGGCATACTAATCCACTATTTTACCTACTAATCATACTTAATTAATTTCTAGGTGTTATAACTCTTCACCCTTAAAAGAAATTTCGTCGTTGAAATTAGAAACTATATCAAAAACAAAATAAGTGTGGGCACAACTCTTGCATAGATGATTATAATTCCCAACTTACTTCATCAATGCCGTGGTGCTGCCACACTACTTTCACTAACAGAATATCACGACGTCGGAAACTTATTACCTTCCGATTGATAATCTAGATTGGTACCTCCTCGTAGGTCATGTCTTCTAGAATCCGCACATCATGAAATAGGATAATCTTGCTTGGCTTGGACGGACATTTCCAAAGCATCGACATGTGGAATTCCTTATGGACATGAGAGAGCTCAGGAGGAAGATTGAGACTATAAGCAACCACACTAACACGGTGAGAGACCTCAAATGGCCCAACGTTCCTCAGTGCATGGTTCCCACTTACGTTGAAATATGAAACACTTATGCGGCGAAACCTTTAATAGGACAAAGTCACCTATTTCAAATTCCAAAGGTCGACATCTCCTATCAACATAACTCTTTTGCCTACTTTGAGCGGCTTTCATCATAAATTACGGCGACCTTTTTATTGCTCTCACAGATCTCCTTAGGTTTGATAGCGATTTTATCCTCTGATTTAGACGAACACACTGGTGATTGACATGGTCTTCCATAAAATGCCTCGAACGGTGCCATACCAATACTTGTTTGATAACTGTTATTGTACGTGAATTCTACTTGATGCAGGTGCTTTTTCTAGTCCCCACTAAAATCCAATACACAAGCACATAACATATTTTCAAGAATCTGAATGACTTGCTTGGACTACCCGTCGGTCTGAGAATGAAAAGCGGTGCTGAAATTCAAATCTATGCTTAAGGCTTCCTGGGAACTCCTCCAAAAGTTGGCTTTAAATTAAGTGTCACTATCGAAAGTAATGGACAATGGAACTCTATGCAGTCTCACTATATCTTGCAAATACAATTCTCCAAGAACTTTCCTCGAACACGTCAACCTAAAAGGTATGAAATGCAAGGATTTGGTCAACCTATCGACAACGACCCAGATTGTATCGTGTTTTTGCTCCGTCCTTGGCAAGCCAGTGAGGAAATCCATCATAATATGCTCCTATTTCCACTTAGGAATGAGAAGCGGCTGAAGTTGTCTAGCGGGCTCCTGATGCTCAGCTTTAACCTGAAGACAAGTCACGTACTTGGCGACGTACTTGAAGACATCCTTTCTCATACCTCTCCACCAATATTACCTCTTCAAATCGCAATATATTTTTATGCTCCTTGGATGAATAGCAAATTGAGACTTGTGACCTTTATCCATCATGGCCTCTGTCACTTCTTCTATTGCAAGTATTACTAAACGTTCCTTGAAATACAACGACCCATGTGCATGCATTTTCCACTCTTCAAACTGCTCTCCATTTTGAATCCGTGTCCATATTTCCTCTAAATGTTGATCTCGCCATTGATTTTGCTTCACCATTTGAACGAGCGCTAGGGCCGATTCCATATGGTTCATCAAAACCTGATCAAAATTTTCACAAGACTGTAGCCTATATCCACTTGCCATAACATCTCTCTTCCAATCCTCTAGTGCTAAACAAGCGAGAATTCCTAAAGACTTTCTGCTGAGCGCGTCTGCAACTACATTGACTTTCCTAAAATGATACTACAGCATGAAATCATAGTCCTCCATGTACTCCATCTGTCTTTATTGCCTCAAATTCAAATCCCTCTGAGTGAACCAATACTTTAGGCTCTTGTGGTCGGAGAAAATTTGAAATGATGCTCCGTTCATGTAACATCACTAAATCTTCAAGGCATGAATCATTGCGGCAAGCTCCAAATTACGAGTGGGGTAGTTTAGCTCTTGAGGTCTCAATTGTTGCGATCTATAAGCCACAACTCGTCCATGCTGCATCAACACACATCCGAGTCCTTGTCTCGATGAATAAGTGTAGACTTCGTACGGCTCGTCACTACTTGGTATTATTAGCACTAGAGTGGTAGTCAACCGATTCTTCAATTCTTGGAAGGCAAACTCATATTCTACATCCCATTCAAATATGACATTCTTCTTGATCAATTGTATCAATGGAGCTGCTATCTTTGAGAAATCCTGTATGATCAATTGTATGAATTTTTGATTCTTAAGAAGCTGTGAATCTCAGCTACGTTCCTCGGTTGTTCCTATTATAGTATCGTACTATCACTTCTATCTTGGAAGGATCCACTGAAATATCTTGCTCCGAGATGATGTGTCCCAAAAACTTAACCTCGATCAACCAAAAATTTACACTTTTCCTTTTTGGCATACAACTGATATTCCCGTAAAGTCTGAAGCATAATCCTTAGATGTTTCTCATGCTCCTCCCAAGTCTTAGAGTAGATCAGTATGTCATCAATAAACACAATCACAAACTGATCCAAATAAGGCCTGAAAATCTGATTCATCAAATTCATGAAAGCTATAGGGGCTTTCGACAACCGAAATGGCATCACCAGAAACTCGAAATGTCCATATCAGGTCCTAAAAGCTATCTTGGGAATATCTTCTTCCTTTATCCTGAGTTGATGGTATCCCGAATGCAAATCTATCTTCGAGAAATATCGAGAACTTCCTAACTAATCAAATAGCTCATTAATTCTTGGCAATGGATACTTATTCTTCACAGTCATCTAATTCAGCTGTCGATAATCAATACACAATCAAAGAGCATTATCATGTTTCTTGGCAAACAAAACTGGTGCACCCTATGGTGATGTACTATTTTGGATATATCCTTTATCTACAAGTTTCTAAAGTTGCTTCCTCAATTCCTTCATTTTTGCCGGTGCCATTCGGTACGGTGCTACAAAATCAGAACAATTCTGGGGAGTAACTCAATACCAAACTCAATCTCCCGGTGAGGTGGTAATCCTAGCAACTCGTCGGAGAAGACATCATCGAACTCATCAACCACCGGTATTGCTACATTTCTTCCTATTGCACTAGATCCTTCTTCTAAATTCAAAAGGAGCACATAACAAGCCGGATTCCTCCATCCTTCAAGACGTGCCTTCATGACCCGCTCACTCATCACCCGATCATTACCACCCTGATAAGTGATCGTCGTCCCCCTATCGATCACTAAGGTTAGCTTCCTAAGGTGACAATCGACAATGGCATTATACCTAGATAGCCAATCCATTCCTAAGATCACATCATAGGAACTCATAGGGATTACAATCAAATCACTTCTCAAAATCTCATCCCCAATCATTATCTTACAAGACTTACATATATAGTTTACATACACTTGCCCCAAGGGTGAGGTAATTATTATAGGCTCATCAAATTCTTCTATCTCTAATCCTAAAGCATGTATAAATGAGCTCGAAATGAGAGAATGAGTGGCACCAGTATCAAATAAAACATAAGCTAGGGATTGAGAAACCACAACCATACTGTCAACTACCACGTTGCTAGTTTGAGTATCTGAACTCCTTAAGTCATGGTGTGAACTTGAGCTGGAGCCTTTCCTTTTCCCTGATTAGAGTTGCTAGGTCCAGGATTGGTTGGCCGATATTGTTTAGTGGATGAGGCTACACGCTCGCCGTACTAGGCGCTCTATACTATAGGGCATTCCTTTAAAAGTTCTGCGGCTAATAACCTAATGCTATATAGGACATCTGTTGTTGAGTGAATTGATGGAACTGTAGTTATGGGATTTGCTGAGGTGGAGGTAAAGTCTAAGTCTAGAGCTAGCGACCTATACCCTCTTCGGTTTGAGATCTTTGCTAAGCATTCTTTATTGGGTAGTTCCTTTTGATGTGTCATGGTTGCTGGCAGTAGTGACAATGAAAGTTGTAAGGATTGCTGCCTCCATTACCTAATGAACTGTTGCTCCCACTACTAGCATTTCCTTTCTAATTTCTTGCTTGAGCTTGATGGTTGTTGTTGTTGCCTCTTTTATTTTTCCATTGAGGTCTTCTTGAAGTCCTCGCCCTGTTCTCGTAGTAGGTAACACTGTCACTTTCCACTGACAAGCCTGATGACACCAACTCACCATAATTTTGGAGTCGCAAGGCAACCAGCTATCTTTGGATAGATGCTTTAAGCCTTTCCTGAAACTTAATACAGTTTTCCCATTCAAAAGCCACAATGGATGAAGCAAATCTAGCCAATTCGGTGAACTTTGCATCAAACTCCTGCACTATCATGTCACCCTGCTCTAGGTGATAAAATTCAATGATCTTCTGATCTCTATACCCTTGTGGAAACTAACACTCATAGAATAACACTTCGAATCTATCTCGGTCAATATTCCTGTTGTTTTCTCTACGTTTTCCCTGTTTCTACCAAGTGTTAGCACTTCCTTCTAATTTATAGGCCGTAAATTCCACTCAATATTTTGCTGGTACACCAAGGGTATCCAAGTGTTTCACCATCGACTCTAACCAATATTCAGCTACTTATAGATCCCTATTTCTGTCAAAAGTCAAGATGGATGCATGTCAAAATTCCTTAAAATAATTACGCCGGCGACTGGTCTTGGAATCCTCAAGCTTAGCCCTCATCGCCATTTGCCAAAAAGCAACAAACATAGCCCCCATCATGCCCTCATCATCAGCTAGGTTCACATCAACAGTAGCCAAACGACGCGTAGGTCCCATTCTCTCAGTTCTAAAAACAAAATTGGACTATTAGTGGTTCTTCATTATCGTACCCATGTGTGCATAATTCTTAAGGTTCAAAACCTAGGCCTCTGATACCATTCTGTCATGTACCCCGACTCGGGTAGTAACGTGGTGGATTAATCAAATTAAATAAACCAATACTTTATCGCCGATTTAATAATTAAGTTATTTTCAAAACATGACAAATTTAAAGCTTTTTAAAGCAATTAGATTAAAGTAGATAAAATGAAATAGAATAATAAGGATAGATAAATGCGAGTTGGGCCCCACCGGGCCCATATTCGTGCACACACATATAGTATCAACAATGAATAAATTACAACCACAGTCCCATATGAGAAATAAGGGTAAAAATATTACATGCCTTGATTTAATAAATAAATAACCTTAAACTAGAAATCCTACAGCTCACATGTCCAACCGAAAGCGTCCCAATCGGTCCTAAGCTGAAGTCCACTTAGAGGGGGAATTTAAAAATAAATAAACAGTGAGCGAAAGGCTCAATAGGACTACGCTTTGAAAAACATTTAATTTAAATATAAAATCTAGCATTTGCAAGTGGATTAAAAGAAACATAGTAAATAAATAAAACTTATTAAATTTAAACTTACCATTCAGTCCATCATTCATTCGGAAATATTCTATTTATCTTTTTCTTGGGCAAACCAATAATAACACCACTGTAGTGGTCCAGCTGGGTTTCGAGACCTGCCTCCAAGGTCGTTCTCTACATGACCTGATCTTTGAGTTTGGCATCATGCCCTAATATGTATCATTATTTGAGTCTTTTATTACCGGATATTCTTATTTACATTCATTATTCTATTCCTTATAATCATTTCATTATTCAACAGTTAATGAAAGCAACTAATAAATTCATCTCAATCATTTCTTTAAAACATTCTTGGAGAAAAAACTTTGTGGCCAAAACCCTTTTTCAAAACATGGCTACCAAAGAAGAAGGTTTGGAGTCCTATCTTAATATCAATATAGGAGCTCAAACACTTTAGTCCCGACCCACTATACGTTAGCTCCACGAAACTACGAAGAACCTTGAATGTAAACTAAGTTTGTCAATACCTATCTTAGAGTATTCTACATTATTATGCTATCTTATGGTGCCTTAGTATGCCATTAACATTCACAAAATCATATCACAAAGTCAAAGTATTTAGTATGCCTTTAACATTCACAAAATCATATCACAAAGTGGAAGTCTTTATCGAGGTTTTAGATAGTGAAAATAGGTGAAAAACAACAAATTTTACAAGGCCCGGTTGGCTTACCAAACTTCCTAGTTCGGCCAGTTGAACTTCTACAGTTCGGCTGGTCTGTTGACAAGTTGAGTCCGGCATGCCGAACTCATGAATCTGGCCTACTGATGCTCATGATCGGCCTGCCGAACTGGCAAAAATCTAAAAATTTTAGATTTCGAGTCTCGACCTCCTCGAGCTCGAAATCTCATTTCTAACTTGTTTTCAGTTCCAAGAGCATACACAATGTTCATAAATAATAGAAAAACATATTGGAACATATTTAAACACTTTTTAACAAGTTTTACATAGAAATTTTCAAATAAATCTAAAAATGAGAAAAAAAAAAAGAGAAAAAACTTGATTTAGCTTAATTTTGTGCTATCTAGCTTAAATTCACGATGAGTTGGGTTCCCTAAACTTAGATGGAAGGGTTTGTAAGCTCAAAGAACTTGAATTTCAACTTCTTAAGAAAATTGAAAAATTTGGGGAAAAGTTTGAAATTTTAAGAAATAAAGTAAACTAACCTCGAATTAGTCCTTGAATCGAGTTTATAGAGGCTTAAACGTACTTCTAGGCTTCCAATTCCACTAGGATCCAAGTGCTCTTGCTCAAATTTTTAGAACAAAATGAGAGTGGGGAGAGAGAGAATAACGAGAGAGAGAGGGGGAGAGAGAGTCTAAGAGAGGGAATGAGAGTGAGGGAAGAAGGGAGTGAGAGAAAGGGCTTGAATAAAAGGGAAACAATGTGGTTTTTATGAGTAAAACCATGTCCTGCACATGGTTTTCCAAAAAGGGGACATATCGGGTATTTGACAAATTATTTTATTTCAAAATTTAAAATAACAAATAAAAATAATTAAAAGTGGGATTAATTTGAAAATACCACAAAATCATTAAATTAAGCTCAAATTACATTAAGACACACGAATCCACCATTTTACCTACTAATCATACTTAATTAATTCATGGGTGTTACAGTATGCAGTATGGAATTGTACTAACAAAGTTAAGCAGTATATGAATTATACTGGACAAAGTTAAGCAATATGGACATTATACTGTGTAGATGATGTAGAAGCCTATGGACCATAATACAATATAGGAAAAAAATACCAAAAATGAGAAAATACACTGACAGTATTGAAAAAACACAATGCATTGTAAATTTGGACTATTAAAGTGATGAAGTGAGGCCTACTTGGTGCCATCCGAATGGTGGAAATTTCTCCACATTCTCTCTTGATGGCCGGATCATACAAGTGGTGGGAGCAAGTTTTTAAAATTTCAAATGGTCCCTAGATTAAGTTATTTTTGCAATTAAGGGCCTAAGTGATAACTTAAACCTTATCATCATTTATTTTTGCATGAAATATGCAAAAACACCTTTTTCTCTCAAATGAAAACTGGCCATAAGAGCCTATGTTCCTCTCCATGATTTTTAAAAATGCAACCTCCAATCAAGCTTTAAAACAAGCCCAACTATTTTAATGCAAGATTTTTGTAACTTTAGAGGTAAAATCTCAACTTTTTCTTAAGGGCTTTAGTGGGTTTCTTCAAAGTTATGGATGGATTCTTAATAGGATTCGGTCATGGTTTATGTCAAGTAAAGTTAATCAAGTTCAAGCACTCTTAAGCAGGATTAAAACGCTTGAAAAGTCTCATGGTAAGGACCCAAAACCTAGTCTTGAAAGTTTGATGATTTTTGCGGGTTCTATGATTAGTTTTGTAATAAATTAGACTATGGCATGTTAAGAGGACATTATGGTATGATTGTAGATATGTTATAATTATGCTAATGATGATGAATGATTTAAAACTAGGGTTAAAGTTAAAAAGACAAAGTGTGAAAAACTATCATAAACACTAGGTTTAAACAAACTAAGTGTTTGATAACATGATTTTTAATCATGGCATGCAAAGAAAAAGTTATGACATATTTAGTTTAATGTTATGTTGATAATGATGAGATTAGAGGATTGAAAATGAAGGTTTTAGGCACAAATAAAAAAGTTTGTTAAACTTTGTCAAAAATGTAAGGTTTAAATAGTTTTTAAAGAGTTGAATATTTAAGGCACTTAGAGGTTGAATTGTTTTTTAAGTTAAAACACATAATTTGTTGCAAACATCGAGCCGGATAACTTTCATAAAGAAATCCTGCTCAAATTCCAATCGTAAAAAATGTTAATTTCAGTTCTGTCTTTTCAAGAACGTCATTAAGATGTATGATTGTGAGGAAAGTTAAAACACAAAATTTGTAGAGCATGTCGAGACTATTTTGAATTGCGAACGGTTCATGAAAATTCCATATTGATTTTAAGTTATGAATTTTACGAGATTTTAAGCACAAAAGCCTATAAAAAGAAAAAAAACATTATGAAATGGTTTGAATTAGACTAAGGATCTTTTGTAAGTTTTAATCCTTGAGAAAAAATGGATGTTTTTTAACAAGGTAGGTATTTTTGGTTCCGGAGGCAAAAATGTCAAGATTTTTATATTTATGCTAAAACTGTAAAACCGTATGAAAATTAGATTTTCACTGAGAAAAATTGGTTTTCTACACTACTGTGGGTAATGAGTAACCACATATTTTAATTTTGAAAGTATTAAGAGTTTTTACTAAGAAAAGAAAGAGAAACACGTTAAGAACAAAATCGTCAAGATTTTTATATTATGGGTAAAAACAGTAAAGTTTTGATAAAAGAGATTTTTACAAAAAGGAAACTGATATTTGTTTTTTGCAATGTTACAAGTATTAAGGAAATGTAAGTTTTGTTTTAAAACAGGTTTCGAAAGTTTTCAAAGACTCGCGAAGGGCAAAATGGTCATTTTTAGTAAAGCGGCCAAAACGGATCTTGAAAAGCCTGATTTAGGAAAACATCTCTTGGTAGGAATTTTTTTGTAACCCATAAGTAATGGGATGGTAAAGTAAACACGAGAAGTCTAGTGAGGTTACGTGACTTACAAAATTAAGGATAAAATCGTCATTTTTAAGAAAACTGCTAAAACAGACCTCAAGCCCTCCAAATTAACAAAATGCCCTTAGACAGAAAATGATCCATATTAAGTGATAAAACCGTCAAGTAAGATGGGAAATTTAAGTAAGGAATGTTCAATTTAAGTAGAGGAAAAATAAACTGACAAGAAACGAAGTGAAGTATAAGGAATAAATGAAAATGTTTTAAGTTTCATTATCAATCGAGTAGGTTGCTAAAAAAAATGTTAGCTAATAATTGGGTATCAATTAAACAGGACACAAAGCTAACTAATAGAAGGAAAAAGAAATAAGTTAGAATGCTAAGGTAGTATTCAGGTAAGTCTCAAACTTCACCCATGACATGAAAAAAATGATTTTCAAATACTTTATATATATTTGCAAATGTGTTTGCAATTGTTATACAAGTTGTTTTTGAAGAATGTTTGCATATGTTTTAAAAATTTAAGTTATGATTTGCAATATGTTTGTAGTTATTATGTTTAATGTTTTAGACATTAAGTAACTTTGTATCATGCACTTGGACTCGATCTTTATTTTTTTCTAACTGATTATTGTTCAGGTGCATACGATAGTAATCCGATATATGCAAAGTTGAATTATCCTTCGTTGTGTATGCTTTGACTTAGACTCTATCCTTAATTGTTGAAATATGGTTATTAATTATTATTATGTTCAAAAGCTAACAGAAGGAGAAAAACAGTTTAATCACTACTTGAAATTTATTAAAAAAAAAGCCTTCTAATTACATCACTATGTGCAGCTTTTATAGTAAGTAACTGAACAAAAAAATCTACCTGACTCCCTAACAAATAGGAACTAACAAACTTCCTACAAAATATGCTAGATTACATGGCTAACAATACAACAGATCTGCTAACAGTCCCGCTCAAGCTTGACAATACAGATTGTACATTCCAAGCTTGTCAACTAATTTTCAAACACTGGTCTGACAAGACCTTTGGCAAGAAGATTTGCAGCCTGTTTCGAAGTAGGGACATAGGTGATGCAAACAATTCCATCAATCTTCTCTTTAACAAAGTGCTGATCCACTTCGACATGTTTAGTTCTGTTGTGATGTATAGGGTTATGGGAGATACTAATTGTAGCTTTGTTATCACAATAAAGCTTCAATGGTACTTGAACATCCAACTTTAGTTCTCCTAGGAGATTTTTAAGCCACAAAAGTTCACACACACCATATGGTAGTGACCGCAATTCTGCTTCAGCGCTATTTCTAGCCACAATCGCCTGTTTCTTACTTCTCCAAGCTACAAGATTCTGCCAAACAAATGAGCAATACTATGATGTAGACCTCTTATCACTAACAGATCTTTCTCAATCTGCATCTGTGAAGGCTTCTATACTTCTTGATCCATTCTTTGAGAAAAATAGTCCTCTACCTGGAGTTCCTTTTAAATATCTCAAAACCTGATAGACAGCTTCCATGTGTTCCTTAGTCGGGTCATGCATAAGCTAGCTTATGCAACTCACTGCAAAACCAATATTAGGTTAAATATGAGCAAGGTAAATCAGTTTACCAACTAACCTTTGGAATCTCCCCTGCCTACTAGATGCTCAAATTTTGTGTTCCCAGTTTCTTACTAGGATTACTTGGAGTGTCAGCAGATTTGCATCCCAATGTTCTAGTTCCTTTAACAAGTCAAGAACATACTTCCTTTGTGACACAAAGATACCTGATTTGCCTCTAGCAATTTTCATGCCCAAAAAATACCTTAGGTTGCCAAGATCTTTCATCTCAAACTTTGAAGCTGGTCTCTTTTTTAGCTTCACAATTTCATCTTTATCATCACCAGTAAGAATGATGTCGTCCACATAAACAATAAGAATAATGATTTTTTATAAAACAGTGTAGGATCCGCTTGTGCTTGAACATACCCTTGTTGTTGAATGGCTTTAATGAAATGGTCGAACCAAGCTTTCAGAGACTGCTTTAAACCATACAAGGATTTTTCTAGTTTGTATACCTTCCCATTCTTGCCTTCTCCATCAAATCCCGGTGGTAATTCCATGAACATCTCCTCTTCTAATTCTCCGCTTGAGAATGCATTCTTAACGTCAAGTGGTTAAAGTGGCCATTCAAGGTTGACTGCTAAGTAATACCTGAATAGTATTGATCTTTGCTACTGGAGCAAAGGTTTATTGGTAATGAATACCACATGTTTCGATGTAACCTTTAGCTACTAATCTTGCTTCGTGGCATTCAATTGATCCGTTTGAGTTATACTTAACTGTGAAAACCCATTTACATCTAACAAGAACTTTGTCTTTTGGTCTGTCTGTAATCTATCATGTATTGTTTTTCTCTAGAGCATGGATTTCCTCCAATATAGCCTTTTCTCTAGAGCATGGATTTCCTCCAATATAGCCTTTCTCGAAACTTCTTTTTCTATTGCTTCTTGTACTGTCTTTGGAACTTCAGCTTCAGATAGATTACTAACAAGGGCCTGGAGTGATGTAGATAGATGTTCATATTCTACAAACTTTGAAATAGGATGCCTTGTACACGTTTTTGTTTCTTTTCTCATAGCAATAGGAATTTCAAGATTAGATTCATTTGTGTTACTACCTGACTTTGGGTCAGAGCCTTGGCAGTGAGAAGTATCCAAGTCTTTTGCTCTTTTTGACCAATTTTTCCATGAGTAAGTCAAGTCCAATGGCTGTAACCCATTTTTCTCAATATGTTTCTTTTCCTAGATTGTAGGCAGGTTTTTTTTATTTTTCCTAAGCCCCTAGATTTTTAGAAGTTGGATTTTTTGAATTTTCCTGAACCTTTGGATTTTCGGTTAGGATCTGAATTTCAGGCTGAAGTGGAATAGCAGGCACGGTTTGAGTTTAATTTTATGGTTGAGATAGAATATCAGGAGTAACTAGATTTGGAGAATTTGAATTTTGAACCTAAGATGGATTCATCTACTTATGAGTATGCGAATCACCAAGATTACATTTGACAATTGGTTGAAGATTTGAATGAGATTCTATCTATGGTTGAGATTCCCAAAAATGTTCCCATAGATTAGAGTTTGAATTTAAATTTGAGATTGGATTTTTTTTTGTTGTCACACGGATTTGAAGGTGGATTTGAACAGCGATCACACAAATTTGGACTGCTTCCCATACATGGATTATAGTTTAAATTTTCCCAAAAAAAGGTCTTCACTTAGATTCTCCCCTTGAAGATAATTTTTCTAAAAAAATGGTTGTTATTTAAAAAAAGTAATATTAGTGGAAGTGAAGTATTTCGTTTTTCAGAGGAATAACAATAGTAACCCTTTGGTTAGCAGAATAGCTAAAAAAATGCACTTATGTGACCGTGGATTACGTTTTGACCGACTATGACTCGGAACATGCACAAAGGTTGTATAGCCAAAAACCTTAGGATTTAGACTTGAGAATGACCTAGCTTGAGGATTAGATTTCTGAAGAGAGTAGTTTTCTAAGACCTTAGGTGGTGATCAATTCATTAAGTAGCAAGCAGTAAGAACTACATCTCCCTAGAATTTTTTTGGAACATTGGCTGTGAACAAACGGGACCTAGCCATTTCTAACAATTGGCAGTTTTTTTCTTTCGGTGGTCCCATTTTGTTTAGGTGTATCAATGCAAGAGCTTTGATTCTGTTAAAAAATTTCCAAGAATAGAGCTAAAATACTTGATACCATTGTCAGTATGAAGCATTTTAATCTTTTCATTAAATTAAGTCTGGATCATGGAATAAAAAATTTTAAAAAGTTTGCTCTACATCTGATTTATCTTTCAACAAACACGTGAATGATCGTCGATAAAGGTATTAAACCATTTGTTATTTGTTAGACTAGGTATGCAAGATGGACCCCAAATATCACTGTGGATTAATGTAAAGGGCTTAGATGCACGATATGGTTGAGGTGGAAAAAACACAAGCTTATGCTTTGCTAATTGAAAAAATTTCACATTGAAATGCATCATTAATCTTTTGAAACGACGAGGGGAACAAGTGCTTTATGTACACAAAACTTGGATGTCCTAGCCTACAATATAACAAGATAATTCGTTGTTTTCTTATAACATATGAGTTGTCCACTGCAGTATGAACTTGACCACTCACAAATGAATTATTTGCAAAGTAGTAGAGACCATTGACTTCTTTAGCACTGCCAATCCTCCTCAACAAAGTCAAGTCCTGAAAGACACAATCAGAGGAAGAAAAATTAGCCATGCAATTTAATTCTTTCGTTATTTTGCTAATAGAAAGAAGATTGCGAGAAAAATTTGGTACATGTAGGATCGAATGTAGAATGATATTGGGACAAATTTTAATAGACCCTACACCTACAACCACTGCATACAAGCCATCAACGATTTTAACTTTGTGATTTTCTAGACTCGAAACATACGAATGAAATAGCCATTGACATCTAGTCATATGATCAGTAGCCCCTAAGTCAATAACCCAAGGCTCACCTATTGTTGTAATACCACCAAAGATCTCACATTTTTTTGCCATAAGGGAGGTGCTAGAGGGCTTATTTGCAAACAGAAGATTACGAAGCTGTTCCAACTGTTCTTTGGAGAAGATGACATTTCCACCAATTTTTCCTTGCTCCGTGTTTTGTGTTGCGTGGAGCCCTTTTCCATCTCGATTTCTCAGTCTATTAACCAGTTTTTTGGTTCACCATGTAGCTCCTAGCAAGTGTCCTTCGTGTGGTAAGGCTTTTGGCAGTGATCACACCAGGCTTGCCCTTTCTTTGTGGAGGATCGAGAATTCCCCCTTTTGTTCGGTCCTTGTGTTACCGAGGCAGAATGTTTAACAACAAGAGTCAGTGTTTCTCCAAGTATCACTCGTTTTTGAGATTTCTCAAGATGAACCTCAAAAAAAACTTCATCAATAGGCGACAATGGTCGCATCCTGAGAATTTGCCACCTAACTTCATCAAGTTCTTTGTTTAGGCGAGCTAAGAAGTCATAAACACGATCCTTTTCAAGCATCTTCTGAAAGAGAGTGGCATCTGCTAGATCCTTCCATTGCCAAGTATCAAAAAGATCCAATTCCTACCATAATTTCTTTAGGGAATTGAAGTGCTAAATAACCTCATGATCTCCTTGTTTGAGATTCCAAGCTTTGTTATGCAGCTTAAACATTTGAGAAGAGTTTTCAAGGTCCGAGTAGGCTAAGGTGACAAACATCCTTGATTTTCTTTGCTGTAGGATAAAACAGATACTTATCTTCAATATTTTCTTCCATGGAGCGGATCAACCATGCCATCACCGTTGAGTTTTGAGTGTCCCAACTTGAGTACGATGGGTTAGTAGGCTCGGGTTTGGGAATTGTACCATCCAAATATCTGATTTTGCCTTTGCCCCTAATCACCATTTGTGCTGAACGAGACTATTGAAGAAAGTTCTTCCCATTAAACTTATGAGTTGTGATTTGCAAGGACATGGATGACTTTTCAATCACAGCAGTGGGAACAATTGTAGAGGGAGTCTATGAGGTGCCTATGGCAACCTCTGAGTCATCACCTTTGCTCATTCTGGTTGTTTATTTTTTTAACTTTTAATCAACCTTTAAAGCTTTGATACTATAAAAGCTAAACAGTTTAATAACTCCTTGAAATTTATTAAAAAAACCTTCTAATTACATCACTACATACTACTTTTATAATAAGTAACTGAACAAGATAATCTACCTAACTCCCAAACAAATAGGAACTAACAAACCACCTACAAAATAGGCTAGATTACATGGCTAACAAGACAACATATCTGCTAACAAATGTTCTTACTGTATATGCTTTGTCATGTAGTGATTCCAGTTGGTACTGGTTGATGTATTGCTTTGTATGCAAAGGACAGAAAGACTTGGTTGTTGAGTGATTTTCCTGTCTTGCGGAAAAAAATTAACCTTGTACATCAATTCCATTATGTGAGTTATTTATGCTTGGTTGTTGTTTTCTCCCTGAAAGTGGGATTGCTACTTTACCTTTTAAAAGATTTCTTATTTTGTCTTATTGTTTCAATACTTCTAAAAAGTTCACTCGGATCTCTGGGAAGCATTACCATATTATTGTATTGTTTGGAGTAGTTAATCAGCAATTGCTAACATTACAGGACACAATATAATTGGCATAGTATTTCATGATCTTTATTTTTCTCTATTTCAACTGCCCACAGAGACGGCCTTCTACGCTGTGAAAAGGTTTCAAACAAAGAAAAGGAAGACTGTTGATAGACGTGCCTCGAAGGGTCGCAAGGTAAGGTATTAACAATTATTTGTTTCTCATCTTTAGTTGCTCAAATGCTATGCAAGCAAACTCCAATCCTAGGTTTTTGACACTAACATGGCTGTGAGTTGACATTTGTTAGATGCAATGTTTTAATTTTGGTTGCATAAGACAGGATAAACATGACAATTTTTCAACACCTGTTGATATAAAATTAAAAATTCACATATCACGTATGTTGGTATTAAAAATTTTAGATTAGAGTTTGTGTCTTTAACATTATATATGTTGAGCATATAGAAGTCTTGGTGCACTTTTTTTTCTTAAATTCTCATGCGTTCTAACTTATACGGTTTCAGGTATCATGTTCATGAGAAGATTGTGAACTTCAAGACTCCTGTGCTGGCATATATTCCTCCTATGGCTCCTAAATTATTCGAGAACTTGTTTGGATTGAAGACCCAGAAGCCAGCTTCTGCAGAATAGTGGTGCTGGACGGTTTTGTTAGTTGCAGAGTCTGGTTACAGGCTCTGAAAAATTTTTTAATAGCTGTACTTGTTTGTAATATTAGCTTTTACAATTATCACCTTCTGCACAAATTTTTATAATGAGAGGTAAGGTTTCTATTGGGTAATGCCTGTTTGTTGTAGGTCAGAACGAAGATATTCCCACATTTTCTAAATCAGGGTAAATTTTGGCCGTTAAATTATCAAATTTCCTTGAAGAACAAATTATATAGTTCCAAAAATTAGAAACAAGAACACAAAAAAAAAAAAAAAAGATCCAGAGAGTGGCGGCAATCAGGGACCACCCCCTGCCCCCGTCCTGATGGTGACCAACTTCTCTGGCACACCCCATCGCGACGACATGAGATCCCCTTTGCAGTTTGCTCCGCATCGTGTGATGTCAACAGCCACCCCTCACCCGCTGCATGAAGACTTTGTTATGGCTTTGAATCCTTGCCAAGTGAGCATTTTATTGGCCGGTTCCCTTGAATCGATAGGTTGGACAGAGGGTGAAAATATATCTATCTTTTGTTTTGATTGGAACCCTTAAACCTGCATGCAGGGCAGAGAGTTTAAAAACAAGCTCTCTACTTGTTTTCCCTGGCCGATTGATTCCCTAAACCAGCCAGCAGTCTTTTTATATGGCCTGAATGTGATTAAAAAAACTTTAAGCATGCTAGAAGGTTGTGTGAATTCATTTGCACGTCATATACATGTTTGTAAAATTGAGGCACACCAATAGTCGAATTTAACATTACGCCAGTCCAGTATTAAAAATCTCCCGTTAGTAGTACCTAGTTCCCCCTACTAATTTTCATGACTTTTGAAAATGTTAAGACGTGTCGGAGCTTACGTTGTTGTGATTGGGACTTGATGAGCATTAAAGATTCCGGTAGATTGTCTCACTACGAGGTAGAATTCGTTATCCTTTCTTTTGGCAGCCTTGTTTTCTATGATATTTGGCCTAAAATTTTAAAGAACTTGAAATAAATAGTTTTGACGCCGCATTTCAGAACATGATTCGAATTGTTTCCAAGAAGTGTTTTTCAAATAGTTTGTCAAATGTTAATATTCTGAGTGAATGTTTGAAATGAGTTCTCAAACATGAAAGCTTCAATTAAGAGCCACTAAAGGCAAGAATACATCACAAATCCAGAGCGAACAAAACAGGTGCCACTCACACGATTAGGCAATTTAACTGCACCTAAGACTGGTCGGTAATTCCGATTTCATCACAAAAGCCACATTCTAGTCCCAAAAAACCCTTAACTACACCATTTACACCGAGGGTACATACAACAGGCTTAGACTATCATTTAACTAGACATCTACACACCTTCCTCCCTTAATGGGCAATGGAGGCATAAAAACAATAGCAAAAGGTGGAGAAACCACCTCCTTTATTACAATTTGAAAAACACAAGAAAAACAACTAGAAAACCAAATCCCTGTCGAAGCATAGCCTCTACCACGATCGATGAATTCGAGGTCCCTGAACACCAGTAACCTAGACGCCTCAGTCATCCACCTCTAGCCACTGGCCCACCGGAGAACACCACCATCCCTCCTCGACTAGATCCGGACCGCCGCAGCCCATCCACTACTCGCAGCACGAACCCAACAAGTGTAACGGCCTGCCTTTTGAGCCATCACTTAGTTTGCTTAAAATTCATTTCTTAACTTAAATCTTACTTACTAGTAAGAAAAATAATGGGCACTTTTTTCTTTTCTTAAAACATATTTGAAACTGTTGTGACTTTAATTGCAACACAAATTGAGGCATAGCTTAAAACTTGATTTTAAAATCATTTAAAACATTTTCTAATATTCATTAAGAAACATTTACTTTCTTAAAAACTTTTGTTAAAACATCTTTTCAAACTTACAAAAGCTTTTCGTTACAACAATTTAAGCAGTAAAAAACTACTATAGTGGTATCCATACCCAATCTTCGCATCTGTTCACCATAGCACCGAGCTCACAAACTAGTTACACTGGTCTCTTATAAAACTACCTATAGCAAGAAGGAACTTGTAATAAGATTTCGTTTAATAAGTTCAAACATAATCTCACCAACATAAACATTCTTTATTAAGCCTTTTTCATAAAAATTTTCTCTTAAAACATCTTACTCGCAACAATTCTTGTAAACATTCTTCATAAAATGTTTTTTATAAACATTTCTCGTAAAATATTTCTCATAAAACATTTTCACAAAATGTTCCTCACAAATGCATTACTTAAAAGGAATGCAAGAAATATCATAAATGCATGATTCTATTTACGCTCAATTATGAACTTTTCATTACCATTTGTAACTTATTTGAACTTCTCACCATCATTCATATCTTTTACTTGTCTTGTAAACTTAAGTGTTTATACCAACATCATCAATTATGAGATCATAAACATAATGCCTCACTTGTGGAAGACTTAAGACCATTTAATAACAAGGTCATAACTTTAATATAACTAGTATACCTCACATCAAGGAGGCTGGTACGACACTTATCTTAATATAAAAGTTTAGATTACCAATCTTGTAATTTTAGTTGACATTTTCCATGACATAACTTAATGCCTAAATCATTAAACATAATAATTACAATCACAAAGTACATCATGACTTGAACTTTAAATCATCATGGATAACAAATGCAAACATATTTTAAACATATGCAAATCATTGAAAATCATTTCTTCATGTTGTAGGTGAGGTTTAAAACTTACCTAGATAACGCTCCAGCATTCTAACTCTATCTATTCCTTTCTATTAGTCGGCTTTGTGTCTTGTTTAATTAACACCCAACTATTAGCTAACTTTTTCATTACCGACCTACTTGATCAATAATACAACCTATACATTAACCTTTCGTTCTTTTTACTTAATTTCATTTCTTATCGATCTCTCTATTTTTATTTTCGAACATGCTCGTTCCTTAGCTAAATTTCCTGTCTCACTTGACGGTTTCGTTACTTAGCATGATACAGATCATTTTTGGTCTATGGGTGTTTCACTAACTCAATGGGCTAAGGTCCATTTTAGCGGTTTTATAAAAAATGACGATTTTTCCTTAACGGGTTTTTCGTAAGCCTCATGACTTTACTAAACTTCTTGTTTTATTTTACTATCCCAATACTTAAGGTTTATGAAAAAATTCCCGTCAAGACGCATTTTCCTAAATCATGCGTTCAAGGGTCTATTTTGGCTGTTTTTACGAAAAATGCCATTTTGCACTTGACTAGTCTTAGAAAACTTTTATACCTTGTTTAAGTGAAAACTTACATTTTCTTGCTTCTCGTAACATTACAAAAAACCAAACATCAGTTTTCTTTTTATAAAATATATATATATATATATATATATATTATCAAGACTACCCTAATGCGAAAATCTTGACAATTATGCCCTTAAAGTTTTTCTCTTTCTTTTCTTGATAAACACTTTTAATTCTTTCAAAATTAAAACATGTGCTTACACATTGCCCACAACAATGTAGAAAACCAGCGCTTTCTTAATGAAAATCTAGTTTCACATGGTTTTACGATTTTGGTCTGAAACACAAAAATCTTGACATTATTGTCTCTAGAACCAAAAATAATTGTCTTATGCTAAAACATTCATTTTTTTTTTCACAAGGATTAAAGCTTCCTAAAGCTCCAAGGCATAATTAAAAATATTTCATAATGTTTTCCTTTTTATGAAATTTTGTGCTTAAAATCTCATAAAATTCATAACTTAAAATCAATGTAGAATTTTTACACACTATTTGTGTTTCTCAATAGTTTCGATGAGATCTACAATTTTTGTTTTTTAACTTTTCTTAACATTATTCATTTTCATATACTTTCTAGTCGGGTAGAACCAAAATCCTTATTTTTGGTTTGAACTTTTGAGAGGGATTGCTTAATGAAAGTTGCCCGGATCGATGTTTCCAATAAATCTTATGTTGAACTAGGAGAATTATTCAGCCTCTAAGGGCCTAAAATATTAAGATCTTTCAAAAATGCCCTTTAAATACTTTTATGATATAATCTTTGCATAACTTGTTTTAGTAGGGTTTAATCTCACTTTAACCTATTTGAAAATATTTTTAGGCATTTAATACTCTAATTAATCATTTCATAATATCTATTTAACATGCCATGGTCCAAAACATTTTATCAAACACCTTAACAGTCTAAACTTTATGTTATGGGAAAGTTTGTTACACCTTTTTTTTTTTTTTTTGCTATAGACCCTACCTTTCATATATCCCTTATCATCATCATCCATAAATTACATAACATAATCATGCCATAAAGACAACGTCTTAGCCCTTAACTTACATCAGACACTTGATGTACATAAAAATATGTAAACTTTAACATAGTTTCAAGGAC